>VWZP01000152.1:0-16431 GCA_013396995.1 Dicaeum eximium | reverse complement strand
CGCATCAATTTATAACATTTGGGTAAAAGTCCAGGAATTCTGTGAGAAACCATTGGCAGAAATGGAATGGTAATTTTTATACAGTTTAGGTCAATTAAACTTGAAAGGCACTTTGTGGCACAAAAACAAGACACTTTTCTAGCCACAAGGGCTTTCTTTTCAACACTTTTACATTCAGTAAGGATACAGTACTCTTTAACAAAAAAAACCAAACACAAACCCAAACTCCCCCCACAAAAACAGTCTAAAAAACAAACAAACAAGAACAAACAAACAAAACCCAAAAAAAAACACCCACAAAAAAACCTCAAACCCATAACTGAAAAGAGTATTCTACCGTAAGCTTAGGAATTAGATGGATTAGAAATAAGGAAACAGTAAAACAAGGATTAGAAATCAGGAAACAGTAATTCCATGTAAATAGGTACTTTTTTAAAAAAAACTTCTTTTTAAAAAAAACTTTTTTAAAATAACTTTGCTTCCACAAAGCCAAAGAATAATTTCATTTTTCAAGCTCTGAGGTAATTTGAAGATATTAACACATGTACAAATACAAAGGTAGATTACTTTTGCACTTGTTCCAAACCTGCTACTAGAACAGCACACTACAGGACGTTGTTTCCATTGGTAATAATGTGCAGTCTTCCTGACATTCACACTTGCCCTACTCCTGCAGCCTTTTCTGACAGAATTAAACACATATCAATTTCACATAACTCTGCAAATGGGACATGTTCATCTGCATATAAAGACACACATTAAAATAATAGCACTTCGGTTTTGACATGCAAAGCAATTTTTTGCAGCTTTATAGGCTGATTCATGTTGAGTCTACAACATTTATTTCCATCTCTATTAAAAAAAAAGGAAAGCAAGAAGAGAAAAGGGACAGGAAAAAGGCTAATGATGAAAGCACATTACTGAACTGCTTCATAAAACAGTGGGAAGAACAGAATTCCCTTTTTTATTTATTTTTCCACCATCTAAAGCCACATCACCATAAAAAGCCATCAGTCTGTCAAGTTGGATTGGAATGTCTTGAAAACAAATTATTTTATTGCAAAGAAGGAAGGCAGGAGTTTAGAAGAAGTATCCACAACCAGATGCCTCACTGCGGTGCTTAAGTTACAGCACTGCACATCATATGCCCTGCATTGACAAATACGTTTCATCCATTTATCCATAAAGAGCAGACAGATGCCTTTTTTGGGTAATTTTGGGAGGTTATTTGCGCCATATCTTTCTTCTGCCTTACTATTTCCACACTTCTTCAAAAGATCTGCTGTTGATCTGTGGCTCACCCTTGGAATGCAGTCCCTCAGATAAAAATGTTCTTCTCTTCTGAAAGTAGCAAACACATCTTACTTATACATCATCCTAGACAAGCATCACAGGCCTCAATGTCAAAGTCAAGGATGGTTTCAAGTGCTTTGTGACTTCCTGAAGGCCGCATACAATTGCAGTTTGAAATGGTAATGTGAATTTTAAAGGAATTCCACTAAAAAAATAAAATCAAATTATGATTGACTTGAATTATCAAGAGCTTTTCAGAATGACTGTTCAATGCTTGAGAGCAAAGCACTGCATCATGCTGCATAACCGTACTCAGAGTGCATCACTTTCCTGCATGATAATCATCCTCATTTTTTGGAGTTTTACTCCAAAAAATTTCTTCAGGCTCAACTCAGCTTCAGGTAGCTCTCAATGAACAGTACTTTCTTTCATTTCTGTGCTCTTCATTGCCCTTACTGCCTCCACCTCCCCACATGTGTTTAATGCACTTCTGCTCTGTGTTATACCGTTTTCAAACATCACTGTGCCAGCTTACCTGAATCTGCCTGGCTACAGTACCCTTGGCAAATTAATGCACTCCAACAGAGCAGCTCCTTGCTGCTACAGCAAAGTAGCTCTCCTGAAAAGGTTTACCATTTCCTCCTGTATGGTGTCTCAAATACATCCACACTTGGAAAGAAATCAAAGAAATCCATTTCAATACTAAAACCTGGCTATTCTTCATTTCATTGATATTATTACCAACCCATTTTGATCCTCACAAGAACGACTTTCATTTTCACTAAACGGGATACAAATTTAAAAAGAGGAAACTAGAATGCTCACTCAAGAACCTGGTACATTTTAGCATTCAAAAGTACAGACAGGAATATACTACCACCCAGGAACTCTGTGTAAAAACTGCCTAAAGATCTTGCATTTATATAAAATGTGCTTCACATCCTTCTGGAGCAAAAGATACCCCACAGCATAAGAAGGGCTCTAAGGCTCAACAACAAAGGAAACCGGTCTAATAAAGGATTATAATAATATATTACTTAATCAACCATTGTTCAACAATAAAAGAAACAGAAACAACTGTTTTAAAGAAGTTATTAGTTATATGTGGCAGCCCTAGAAAGCTTGTATTGAATTTATTAGACATAGCAACAAACTGAAGGATTCTGTCCCACTTGAATGGCAACTCTGATGTTTGAGGACTTTCAAAAATATTTTGGAATCTGTCACATTTCTTTGATAGGAGAACAATGCATCTGTTCCTATAAAGATGAGATGACAAAAAAAGAAGGAATGGGAATGTGAAGGGGCAAAGTGATCTAGGAATGACAGATCTAGGAAGAAAACAGCTCAGGAATTGTTCCTCTGTAGTCAAAAGGACTTGCCTGAATCTACAGGGTTTTTTCCTGCCTCTAACTGCATCTTCAAATAAACCTTCTGACTATTGTTAAGTTAAGATCTTCTAATAAAAGGCACTTACTTTTAAGTTCAGGTATTTTCAGGCAGTATTTGCCTGAAAATGCACTTGTTCCTGAACATAAGATGTATTTGTTTCACATGTGTATGGTTAAATTTTGAAATTCCTTTATTTAGGATACAGAACGAGATGTTCTCAGAGGCTGTAGGCCATGCTGTGGGTTGTGGTTTTCCTATGAAAGACGCCATATTTCATGTATTTTAACCAGTGAAAAAGGTCACTTGTCACAGCAGCTTTTAAAGTTTGTTAAACATTCATACAAAGCCAAGTGGCACAAACTGAGATGCCACACAGTTTCAGATACCGACTCTTGTCATTGGTAAACAACAGGAAACAAGACCAGTGAAAACTGTCTCCTCTGCATATGATTGAGGTGATGACCTACCTTCTTCCAGCAGAAGAGGGACTGGAAAGGGTGCCACAACATTGTTAGACATCTGTTCAATGTCAAACGCTCAGCATTGATACTGTTTGACAGCATGTACTGTGTATTTATTGCCTCGAGCAGGACAGATGTTAGCAACACAGGAGATGCTAACTTTCTACTCTTTCAAAAACAACTATACTATTCCTCCAGAAAGCCAGGTTAGCAATTACATTAGTTACAAACTGACAAAAAATTTAGCAAAAGTAACAGGAAAGCAAGTCCAGAAATTCTGCAAAGTGGGCAATAAAATTGCTTTTAACTTCAAAACCATGCTATTAACTCCCAAAGACTTTTGGTTTGAAACTCATTACCAAAAGATTACTTTTCCTTGACAGCACCACTTTGTGCCAAAACTCACAAAACAATGAATTTAAAGAACTCACAAAGACAATGTAAAACATAGGAGAGAATTACAAGGGTGAAGAAAAATGTAAACTGAATGTAAATGAAGAAGTGTGGGCTCCTTCTATACTACTCTGAGCAGACCTGGTGAGGTGCCTGTCACACAAAACAAGTAATTATTTTGCAATAGTCTGAGCATTACAGAACTGCTGGCAAGGTATGAACCAACAGAGTAACTGGAAATGGTCCTTCTCACCATAATGTTTTTTAAAGGTACATGACACAAAAGCAAGGTGTCATCTGCATGGTATTTAATTGGTTTGGCAGCTGCTCCTTGTCACCCATCCAGCTGTTTCCACAGCCTCTTCTGATATGAGTATTGACATTATGAGGAAGAAGAGATAAGCACATACCTTTCCACAAGACATGTGACAGATTGTGTACGAAGGAGGAAACATGACTAGGTACAGGATGCACAGCCCAAAGTGGTCCCAAAGTAAGCTGTGGGGGCCAACCCTGGCAAGATGCAAATGTTCTGACACATATCGGTTTTTCTCCTTTGGGCTGCACAGTATTTTTACTTATTTTACAGAGTATTCGAATCTGTAATTTCTTAACCCAAATTAAGCAGTTTCATATGCAACGTCTGACTACTCTTGAAGTGAAAGTATTTATCCTAAAACCCAGTCTAAACCTCTCCTGCTGCAAACTGAGACAATTTCTTCTTGTCCTATCACTTCCTGCCTGGGAGAAGAGACTGACCCCCACCCAGCTATGCCTTCTTTCAGGCAGTTGTAGAGAGGCATCAGGTCTCCTCTTGACCTCTTTTTCTCCAGGCTGAACATCCCCAGATCCCTCAATCCCTCCTCATCAGACTCTAGACCCTTCACCAGCTCTGTTGCTCTTCTTTTTGTTATACCTTGTCCACTTCAGCTGCCACCTCCAATTCTCAAAGGCAGCAGTCCACATCAGTGCAAGAGAGGAAAAGACAGAAGAGCAATATTCGTAACCTTGGATTTGCTGTTAGAGGAAGTCAAATTTTCACATTCATCTCTCCCTAACCTCACCTATTTTTTAGACTACCTTATCTTTCTACCACAGGGTCAGTAAGAAACAGACATGGGAGAGACTACAGGTTTTAACATACTTGTGAAGGTACCACAGAGCTTATTGTCTCAGTAAAAGCAGAGGGAAAAATAACGTCCAGAAATAGCAAAAGTAATGAACAAATAGGGTTATGTTCCATTGCTACACACAAATAAAAGCAATAGTTCATCTGTTAAGGCACTGCATAGTTTCTGAGAATAACAGGCAAGAAAGTATATAAATGCCTGAGAATTTACCATGAATCCCAGGGATGTATCTTCATCTGAAAAGACTGAAGTACCAAGCCTACAAAATCAGTTTGGGGCAAACAGGAAACAAATTTTCTAAGAAAAAAGATGTCATGAACAACTACAGTAAGTAAGAAAAGCTCAGCAGATATTTCTGTTTTTAAAATTCCCTCAAGGCCCTAAAGTTTAACTCTGCCTGGCAATGAAATTGGTCACCAAGTTTAAAGTATTTGAGCTGCTTTTCTGCTGTTTATTGGGACTGACAACAGTACAGCTACACCTTACAGACAATTAAATTTACTCCTGCACAAAAAAAGAGTTTCATTTCAAACTACAGGCTGAGGTCGCCCAAGGCTGCAACCAACTATAAACAGTCAACTGGCACCATCTTCTTTAGTTCCAAGACACAAAGAGACAGGGAGAAAGTCCTAAGAATGTTCTGCCATGAACAGAGCAGGTGTAGAGACTGTAACCAGTTACAGGGTTTGTAAATTTATGTGATATAATGTGTATTCATAAATTGCATATTTGGCCAGATGAAAGAAATCTAAGTATACTGTATCCTTACTTTAAGCTGGATAATTAGATAATGTAAAGTCACAAATTAATTAGATAATCAGATAATTAAGTACATGCTGCAGTACAATTGCCAGAGGTGAGTGTATACTCCTGGAGCCACACCATCTGATAAATGGTTACTAAGAAAAACGTCAAACAACTCCCAACTTACAGCACACAGGTTAGACAGGCAACCATCTCTGCTGGTAAGAAAACAAAAAAGTCCTCTCAGCATTTTAAAAATTCTGGACCACAGCTTCATTTTTTCCTCTATTTAAATGGATTTAATCAGCAGTAATAGCTATGATAGATCAAAACCAAACAGTCTAATGCAAGATTTGCTCTTCATCCTAAGTGCAGAATTTCTGTCACTCATGGTGGAGCAATTAAATTTCTGTCATCTTTCCGTAGCAAGGTGACTGCTGGAATCAGTTAGTTATAAAGTTATAAATATAGTTATAGTTATAAAGTTATAAATTCCAGGCTCATTTTTCTGAGTTTTTCCACACACTCAAGATTATATTGTCATTCTTACTACAACTTCTACAAAAATGAGGACCTTTCTCATATTCTGTAACCTCCTCTTAGGGAACTTTCTTCTTTCTTAACAGCAGCACTATTTATTAGGGTTTAATTCTCAGAACAAAATTCATTTCATGATGTACACTTTGCCAAAAGCAGCAACACTGCTTGTTCAGAAGAACAGAAAAACACTGAATCAGGACTGTGCTGTCTGAGGCTATCCAGGTCTTCAGTTAATTCCTCTGAATAGGAATGAAGAAACCCTTTTCTTTCAATCTAATCCTTAAGCATTTTTGCATTTATCCAAGGCCTGTCCTACTTTCTTTTTGCAATTGTCAGAGATTTACAAATAAGCTTGATGAGAAAACTAAGCTCAGTTCCAAGGTGCAAACACAATGTTTGTGCTCTGAGAAGGAAAAGGGTGATGTCCTCATCAGATTAGAAAGTGGTTGAGAGGGAGCTGATGAATGTAGAAAGCAATTTACAATTGTTTCATCTTTGGACCTCATCATAGTTCTTTCAGCATTATTACTTTCAAGTGTCCTCTTTTTTGAAAGCCCTACAGATAAAAATTACTCCTCCATTTTGGAAAAAAAAAAAAGGCCACATAAATGCATCATCCCCAAAGGCAAGGACTGAAATGACAAATGAAAGGAGTACATGCTCAATTCTGCCACCTCCTACGTCTCAGAAGTGGAATCATATTACTAGCAACCACCAACTCTCACTGTTGTGCCACTCCACAAACACAAATTCTTTTCAGAGAAAAACAAAGGGCTAAACTGAGGTGGAAGGGGAAGTACCACCATGTTTCCTTAAACACTGATTAATGTGCAGGTCCTGCCTGCATGCCATACAGGCTGCAGAGAACCTATAGTGTGAATTAAGTTGAATGATGTAGCTCTGATAGAAGAAGATTTGTTTCTCGTTTATTTTGCTTTGGGTTTTTTTGTAAGAGATGGGAAAACTAATCACAGTAGCAAACTCAGAAAGCAGAATGGTGTACTTATTGAAGTAAACAGAGCAAAGAGGTATAAATTTTGTTCACTGTCCAGAAATATAGAGAAAGTCTGTAAAAAGCAGGAGAAAAAAAGAAACCAACACATATGATGTTATTTTAACTAGTAAAAGATAGTAATTCCAGATTTCTACTTACTCCATAGAATGATGAATATGTAGTATCAGCTCAGTTTCAAAAGTAATCAGACCGCAGTTTGATTTTCATAGAATCATAGAATATCCTCAGCTGGAAGTGACCCACAAGGATCATCGAAGTCCAACTCCAATTCCTGGCCCTTCACAGCCCCAGAAGTCAGACCATGTGCCTGGGAACATTATTGAAAACGCTTCTTGACCTCTTGGCTTGGTGCTGTGACACTTCTCTGGGGAGCCTGTTCCAGTGCCCAAGCACCCCCTGGGTGAACAATCTTTTACTAATATCCAACCAAAACCTCCCTCGACACAGCTTCCTGATGTTCACTCAGGTTCTGTCACTGGTCATCAGGGAGATCAGTGCCTGCCCCTCCTTTTCCCCTCATGAAGAAGCTCTGGACTGCTATGAGATGTCTCCTCAATCTCTCCTTCTCCAGGCTGAATAGAGCAAGCAACCTCAGCTGCAGCTCTTATCACTTCACCTCTAGACCCTTCACCATCTTTGTTGCACTCCCGTGAACACTCTCTAATTACTTAATATCTGTTTTATATCCTGGCACCCAGAGCTGAGCCCAGCACTGGAGGTGAGGCTGCCCCAGTGCAGAGCAGAGTGGGACAATCCCCTCCCTTGCCCAGCTGGCCATGCTGTCCCTGATGTCCCTCAGGACACGGTTGGCCCTCCTGGCTGCCAGGGCACTGCTGGCTCATGGTCAGCTTGCCATCAACTCCCATATCACTTTTCACAGAGCTGCTATACAGCATCTCATTCCCCAGTCTGTCCATATATTCAGGGTTGCCCCATCCCAGGTGCTGAATCTGGCATTTGTGCTGATTAAAATTCATTTGGTTAGTGATTGCCCATCTCTCTTAATTTGCTGCAGTCTCTCATGTGTTATATTCCTCTGTTAAAGCATCCTGATGTTAGGAGAAATTATTTAAAAGTAAAAGTAAATCAGGATAATAGAATTCTAATATTATCTTTCACCAAAAGTATTACACTAGCAGGTTCAACAAACCAGCACAATTATCAGTTACTTTTTGTCTTGCATTAGCAAACAAAATCCCGCAAAATTTTTTTAAATACATCTATAAAGAAGGAACAAAAGAAGCAAAATATTGATTTTTCACAAGGCATATCTAAATAGTATTTATACTGAAAAATAGAGCTCCCCCAAGAAGTTCTTTATGGTTAAGAATAAATTCACAGATTAAATAAGGAGAAGGAAAACAAGAAAAGAGCAAAGCCTTCCATAGGACAAATTGCAATTAGATAACTGAACCTAATAAAATCTGTGGAGTGGATTTACAGAAGAAAATTGGATAACTATCGAGACATCACTGGGCAAGATCACTTTATTTATCCTAACAATTTTTAAGCATAAATGGTAACTACAGATCATGTGTGAAAATACACAGTAACAAATACCTTATATAGTAATGTGCCTTACTGGATCTTCTTAATTATGAGTAATAGCAACAACTCTTTAAGAACACACTCCTACTTCTCACATTCCTCTGTGAAGATATTCAGCATCAATTGTGACATTTCTCAAGCACTTCAATCTTTCTATACACTTTGATATTATTTTTTTATTTATTTATGGCTTCTCCTATGGTTACAGAAAATTATCACAGTTGTTTAAAAAAGTCTGGACTAGACAGTCTAAGGAATTACTGCTATTAACAGTGGGAAGGAATGTGAGACTGTGTGTCTATGTAGATAGTGATCAAATAGATTACTGGAGGAAAGAAATACTAAATAAACACAGCACTTTTGGGGATCAGTCTTTGTTTGCAAATCAAAAATCTAAATTAGCAACACAGATTGTCAGGATTGTTAATTTGTGTTCCTTCTACTGGTCAACTGAACCTATAACTATAAAAATAATGATACTCTGTTCAGAATCTCCAGATTGTCATGTTACAATCAAAAGCCCAAAAATCTGAAACCAAATTTACTATTAAAAAACCTCCTTATACACACCTGATATGTTACACATTAGCTCTCAAATGTCACCTAAACTCATCAAAATGTCATAAGGGCAGCAAAGGGATCTTGCAAATCAGAAATATGTTTCCTATTATATCAGTTTGTTTCATGTGTGTAGTTCATAGACATTTTACTTCCCTCAGATTCTGAGATGAATTAAACATTTGAAAAAATTAATCATTGTAATAAAACGCCGTTAATTGGATTTTTAATTGGAAGGTCCTTTTTTCTCTTTCTCATACAAAACATCAGCAGCATCCAAAGCAGCCTAGATCACAGGACAACTTGGGCTGGAAGGCTGTGTCTGGCAGCCCACCTGACCCACCCGCCTGCTCACACTGGGGCTAACACAAGCATTTCTGAGTATAAGCAAACAGCAAATCTGTAACAAAACCCAGTAAAAAACAGTTTAACAAAAATCATCGGCTCTGATCACAATTCTTGCTAGTCACAAGCAGTGTATTTCCTGGGAAATGCAAATGTCACTAGCAGCTTGAACCACCCGAAAGAACTAAAGAACACCTTACTTTTGCATTTCGAAGGATTTATTCCTCTGGGGCTCTGCATTTCATCTGAACCTGACAAAATGTACTCCATAAATATTTATACAGCATATAGCAGATTTCTTTTTATTTCTCAACACACAAGTAACATCCATATAGCCACAGGTTTTATGATTACCTCTCCTAAAGAGATAATTTAAATACTAATTTTAATGTCATCTTGTAAATAAGAACTGTTTAAATGTTCTTTAAGTAGTGTGATTTGTAGATGTATTATGTATAATTTATTTTGGTTAGCAAAAGTGAAAATAATAGCCCATTTCATTTGCCTTGCTCAGCATAGGGTTTTTTTATTAATAGGCTTTATTTTTTTCTATACACAAGAGAAACTTCTATTGTCATAGATTAGAAATGTAAACACTTAAACACTTCCCACAATGACTGACTTCAGAATTGATTCTGAGTATGATCTCAAAAAAAAAGCAAAGAACCAGGGTGACAAAGAGCACTACTGCCCCCTAATGAAGCCAGACCATAAAAGCTCCTCTGTAGCAGCATTTTGTGTCCTTCCTGAAAAAAAATCAAGTCATTGCATCCATGAATTATGAAAAAAAAGTGAAGAAATAATACAATTATTAAGAATATACATTTTAAATTCACACCACATTTCTGCAGAAAAGGCACATACACAATTTCATAGAGGAAAAGTAGCTACAGCAGTAGCTATGATTTTCAGATACAATACTTAACACACCAAGAGATCACAAAGACGCAAGATACAGCAGAAAAATTACCCACACTAAGCAAATATCTGCCAATCTAATGTACTAGGATGTAATCCTGTAGTGATCTCCACACCAACCCAGATTTTTAAATTTCAGTGCCTGTACTGTGAGAGCATCAGTTTTCTTGTTGCACTGTTTTATCTAAATGCCCACCACAAGTTTATTCTAGGCTTGAAATTATCACAAAGTAATTCTGATCTTGGTATCTAAACATATCCACAAAAAGAAGTAAGAGAGAAAACAAGAGAAAATGTCCACTATCTGAATTCTGTTTGTACAAGAAACAGCAGAACTTTCTGTCTCACATGACAGTGACATTTCTTCCTCTGTATTTTTTTAATAGTTTTGGCATAAGAACTGAATCTCTATTCAATGTTCACCACTGCAGCTTGGGCATAAAATTTTGTCCAGTTTCTGTATCTGCAGCAATGTAATGCTGAAAAAAATACAACTGCTGCAAGTCTTAGTAAGAAGCACAAACATAATCTGTCTGTTCTCTTTTATTTCACCATAAATCAGAAATTCTACTCACATTAGTAAAATTACTGTGAATTAAATGCAATGCTAAAGCAGCACTGAGTTCTGATTTCCCCCCTCAAACTCCTTATACTGAATTTTTCATAGGTAAACATTCTGACAGACACCACAGAACTAAATTCCAATTTCCACTAGCAAGATAAGGTTAAAAATAAATCATGTGTCTAATTTGAAACATGCTGGCTAACAAAAGATAGATTTTATGAATAAAAAATTATGTTCTTTAGTGAGTTTGGGTTCTGATATGCCACCAAGTCACTAAAATCCTTGAACTTAAGACTCTACCTTAAAACCTCCAAATACTGGGTTTCTGTGGCCTCACATAGTGTCATCATTCATATATATACATCATTAGCACAGAAAGGTTGCAAGTGATGAGCAATGTCTTACATAACTCCACACATGGTAGAAGGCTGCAACCTGCTATGTATTAAAAGCATGAGAACTACAATCATATGCTATGTGATAAAAATAAACCATCTACAAAAACTTTTTATAGAACTAAAATAACCATATTCCCTATTTCTCCTGTTACAGCCCAAAGAGCTGGTAACACAGCTCTCAGTCTGCTGAATATTTATGCTATTATATCTGTATTTCACAATTCCAAGTGTTTACTATAACCTATATGAAATATAAAAACGGAAATAATGACAAGACTAACAACAATTAACAGTTCAAATGGATGCCTTTAACATAATTTTAACATAAGGCCATCACCACAACTCATTCCAAATGTGCTGACTTATATTTCTTACCTTTGAATCTTCATTGCTCACTCCCAGCTCTAGCACAGCTTGAGGAGACTTCAGCTTTGCTTGCATGGACTCTGCCATTTGAAGATTAAGCTGCCATCCAACTGTTTCAAGCTATAAAACACAAGTTTAGATGACAATCAGATGGTACAGAAGCACTGAAGTCAACTCTGAAAACTGCCAGTGGACTGTGTCAGTGAACACAGTGTCACACTCCACAAATGTTAAGCATTTGTATACAATGCATTTCCCTCAAATTATCCTGGACTCCAAGACAGATTTGCTTTTCTCTTGTTGAAATTACCATTCAGAGTGCCTATGATCACTCAAATAAAGCAACTCCCTGGGTCTCAGATCTGATGGACCCAATCCACAGAACACAACTATGGATCTAGAATATGGTAGCTTCCTCTTCTTGTAAAAGTTGATCAGCAAAGCTCCAGATCCAACTTAATTTCGTATTTATTTTACTTTTAGGAAAAAGAAAAAGCCTTAATAAACAGTAAACCACCTAAAAATGGTAGTTTAAATCCCCAGATCTACTCATGTACCATCATGCAGATCTTAACGACAAAAATAATTCTGCATTTTGAATCATTAATGCTGAAAGGACAAAACCCAGGTAAGCATGTGAGCAATAGAATTTTTAATAGAAAATTTTTAAAAATTCAGTTCAAGTTCTTTTTTCATCATTAATCTGAAGTTATATTCAAGCATTATTAAAGTACAGCTCATGCACAAATGAAGTACACAACTACAAGGCTTCCACAAAATTATCTTCCTGGCCTTAGTGAATAAAAAGAAGTGGAAATACAAAGTCTTACCATCTGCCAAGACAATTTACACACAACTTCTTTTTAATCTAATGTCTCCCCTCTTCTAGTAAATATTGTGGCTGACTTGGTAAATGTGAAAGTGTGACACATCTTGGTTATTCTCTCACCAATCAAACAGCTAAATTCAGCTGAAATCATTAACAGAATAAAGCCATGCCTTGTATTGTGAACCTATATACATGCTCTGCATCCTACAGTGACAGTAATCTTTAGATCAAAGCTAGGGAAGAGTGGCAAAAGCTTCTTCCATGGACACAGCTCAAAGGCAGAACCTCCAAACTTCCTTGCTGCTATAGGATTTACACTTACATCCTAACATATGTTACTCTGCATTCATCCGTAGGTGGGATGAATAGCAAGACTATGTAACAAACGCTGGCCACCACGTATCTAAGCATACTAGAAGGAAAGCTATGTAACATGATATATCTTAACCACCAAGGCCAGTCCAGGATGGTTAGGGAGTTTAGCCAAGGCCACAGTTAAGGGGAAGACACCATCTCAGACTAGCTTTGTGAGCAGCTACAGGAACAGGATAGCAGGAAGAACTTCAGCAGGTCAGCCTGCAGTCTGTCAGCTGCTCCGCAATCCAAGCACCAGTCAAACTTCCATTTGTCATAAAAATAAGGAAGTTTACATTTAGTCAAATCCACGAAAGCATGCAGACCACACGAAGAGATCCAGTGAAGATGTTCCAAGTCCAGTCCACCTCATTTTGAGCATAGCTTTCATAACAGTTGGCCCACAGCCTATGAATTAGGAGATGCTTTAAAGAAAAGCTACATAACTTACAGAAGCAGATGAATTTTTAATCATAATTCTGCTTTGATTTTCTCCAACTTGATTACATCTTGGTTAGTGAAAATAACAGTACATAGCCCATACCACCCAAAAGCACAGAACGATCTAGACTGGATTCTGTCTATATGCTCAAGTCAACCACACCAATGGACAACTCTGCTAAGTCCCTGTGCTAGCCAGTATTTTCCACGAAATTATACCAGAATGGCACAACTAGAAAACATTTTTCTCTCCACAAACTTCAGTGAATTTAAGAAATTAACTCTGATTCTTTCAGGAGCATAAAGAAAGTGTCTTAAAATTTTTTTTTTTAAAAAAGGCAGAAAGAAAACTAAAAAACTTTCATTTTTTTATCAAGAAAAAAACTATCATTCAGTTAAGAAAATTTATAATGGTCAACAGAAAAGGACTCAGATCCTAAGTTATGGGTAACAGTGGTGGAAGCAGGCCAAAGCAGGCAACTGGGAACAGTACCACCTATTGATAGAACACCTAAGGACAAAATCAGAGACATCGAGCTCTGGAATGTCTCAGCTCTTCATACTGCAGCCACTATGGTTCAAGCCCTCTGCTCCTCAATTTAGAAAGGACTATCAGCTACTTAATTACTTTACATACATACTTAATTACTTACTTACATACACTTTGTTACTGAAGTATGGAAACCAAGCCTTAGACAGGATAGCAGCTTACACAGGATGATAAAACAATGCCACTAGAGACAAAAACAATATCCAAGGAAGCCTGACTTTTAAGAGTTTTCTGACGCTGTTAAATACTCTGTAGTCTGTGTAGGCTGAAGAACAAGTCTCAAAAAATAAAGAAATTCAAGTTTGTGCTTTCTAATTTACTTTTAATACACATCTGTCCCAGAATACTGTAGAGGGCTCAGAACAAATACATGTGGCAGCACACTGGCCTGAGTTTACAGCTGAAGAGCAGCTGTAACTCTTGTTTTATATTGCTTTACCTTAAAAATTACTTTGTTTTCCTGTACAATTCATGTCTGGTTTCTGTTTTAAATATAGTTGTATAAGTTTTAATTAATAAATAGCATAGCAAGCTGCCTAAGGCATCAAAATGGACCATTTTCTTGAAAGAAAAATACAGCATGTATCTGGCAATGGTTGTGTTTGTTTACTTAGAAGACATTTACTTAGAGTAGTGACACATTTCTGCATGGCATTTGTGTCAAGGCAAAGTATTTGTTAGTCACAAAGTGGTACATACTTTAGGGCATTTTTTTTCAAATATGAAAGGACTATAAAATTATTTTTACTTCTGGTATAAAACCTGTTACAGAAAAAAGAATGATGAAAAGATGGTGCCAGACTATGTGATATACTAACTGCAAAGCACTTACTGAAGCAGAGGAGAAGTATTTCTCCATGCCTAGCATGAAAACAAAGCCATGTTTTTAGCTACTGTAGACTTGTAGTTTCTTTTCACAATTTCTTATCAGCAGGTTAGAAATGCGCAAGCTACCTTGTCACTGCAACACTAAGCACTGTTGAAAATATACTGTTTATTGCGGTACATTCTCACTGATCTCTCTGGCACTTACTTAACTTCAAGGTTATGTTTAGGAAAAAAAAAGAAAAACACAACAAAAAGCAAACAGGAGCAAGCTGGAAAAAAGGAAGGGAAATAAACACAGGTACTAAACAAAGCCCACAGTAAGAACGTATTAAAATGCTTCAGATCTGTTCCATGAACCCTCTGGCAAGTAAGTCAGGGCAACAAAGATATGAGGAAGCTTTCAATAACCCCGGTAAATCCTCAGTGTCCATTTTGTTTCATTCAGGCTTCTGAAGAGATCAGCATCTCACAGACATGAAGAACTGATGCACCTCCCCCTTCCAGCACTCACTCTGCAGCAGCTGCAGAAGAGGTAAGGTGTCACTGCCTGCTGAACCAGCTCTGCACCCCGTCTCCCACAGGGCTTCTCAGTGGCCACCCACTGCTGCCCGAGGGCAGATCCACACTAGAAAGCAGCTAGTTCCCCTACTGGAAGAAGATCTGACCCTTCAACTGAAGATGAGCAGCACCTTTACAGGTACATAAAAACATCACCTCTGGTCTGTCTGTGATGGACACAGTAATTATCTTCCAGTGTAAAACATTGGATTTTTCAACTCAAGCCCTGTCCAGCAAACTGTTTTCCATGCTAAATAGTAGAGCATAGCATTTTACACAGTAAGACAAGAGCATCAGCAATCTAACATAACTATGGTAAAACATTTGTGTGAAAGTCACTATCTTGAAAAAGCCCAGTACATTAAATGTCAAGGCAGCCTTTACAGCTTACATAAACCTCAAGCACAATCTCCAGCTAAATCAAGGTTCACATAGTCAAAATTGACAGCCACAGAATCCACCATTTCATTGTGTTTTGACATACTCTCATTTCTTAACAGCATATCCTCACTACAGTTCCTTACTTCCGCTTTTTGCTGCCCATAAACATTAGTACAAATTAAACCTGAACTGGGAAGAAATTCAAGAAGTCTGTCAAATAGGACAAGTTTCTATATTAGCTGTCAAAAAATACTTCTCTCAACTACACAGATATATTTATTTTACACTCTTCAATGAGAAATCAAATAAATGCTCTTTGGCAAAGAAATTCGGGCTGATCATCTCAACTCTACAAGAACCAGGCTATCAGACTCAAAATGAAGGACTACAACTTTGAGAAGGAAAGCAGAACAAATGTCAATAGTAGGCTTGTTGCAGGCTCCAAACTGAAAGAGCAAGAACAGAGCCCAAGTGAACAAGAAACTGACACTAAAAACTGGTTGGCAAGGACCTAATTTGGAGATACAAAATAAGGGCAAGTATTGTGAAACAGGGACAATGAAGTGGAACAGAAATTCAGGAAATACATATTAACCTAAAATTTCTTACCTAATACCTCCAACTTCAGCCAAACTTCTGGAGCAGGGTCCAGTATTCTTAAAGGACATCAGAAAAAACGGGCTTTAATATTCAGTCAGTACCAGAGGAGGAAAGGAGGATTATTTTTCACAGAATCACAGAATCACTAGGTTGGAAGAGACCTTCAAGATCATCAAGTCCAACCCGGCCCTAACATCTCAACTAGACCATGGCACCAAGCGCCA
>VWZP01000148.1:5032-44334 GCA_013396995.1 Dicaeum eximium | reverse complement strand
CGGGGGTGCTAAGGCAGCACCCTTCGGGCGGAGGGCGCGGTGAGACGGGGGTCGTAGCGCCTTCACAGGGGTGGTGTCAGTGACGCGGCCTTTTCTCGATGCGGCCCGGCCCGTGCAGGGTCGGGGTTCTCGCTATCAGGGGCTCCGGGGCGGTGGCGGACCGCCCTGTCTGCGCTGGGCACCGGCTGCGGCTTTCCCTTGGCAGTGCCTCGCTGACGATGTTGCCCCCCTTCCTTCGAGACTGCTCCTGGCTCGATGCCTCGCCCCTGGTTTGCCCCGCTGACACAGGCGTGACTCTCCGCGCCGCGCTCCCCGGTGCTGTGCGGAAGGGCCCGCTCAGCCGCGCTGCGAGGTCGGCGGGAGCCCCGCGCTGCCGGGCTGAGGCGTGCAGCTGGCATTTGTTTCCCTTTCGGGGGACGGTCTGGTTTAGACTGTAAACAGCGAAATACAAATCCTGTCTGCCCTGTTCCGTGCGGTGAGATCCTTTGCATGTTTTGGGGCTTGGTGAAAATGTAGTAAAAGAGCAGTTACCCATTTTAGCGTGACAGTAATCCCAAAATCATCTACTGCTTGGTCTTCCAAATCCTTATTGAACTAAAAAAGGAGGAAGAAAGTGTTCTAGCAGTAAAGATAACTGTATGTGTAGTAAATTTTCACAGACACGTTAATTTGAGGCGCTTCAGGAAGGCAGTTTCTCTGTGTGAAAAACATTTGGCTGCAGTAATGGAATAATTGCAGTCCAGAAGCACTGTAAATTAAGGTGATGCGGTACTCAGAATGCTCTAGCATATAGAGTCAGTTCTTTAATCTCAAGTATTACACCACACAGCAAAAAAAGGAAGGGCTATATTCCTGTCAACGTAATAAGTCTGAATTAAACCATCTAAGGTAGACCACAAAATACGATTCGCGATATGAGTTTAACTTTAAAGATGACTTAAATAGCATAATTACTCTTGGGTGCCCTAACTCAAGTGAGTAAGCCTGTGTGTACCTTAGCAAGCAGTGAGGTCCAAACTAGGCAGATTTGCAGAGAGATACAGTTGTCACTGAAAACTGAATACCCACTGTTTTTCAGAAGGGCTCCCTTTGACCTGGCTTAGTAAAGCTGAAAAAGAAAAGCTAAATCCCTTAGTATTTGAAATTCTTGAGAACTTCTAGAGTGCGTTTCCAATTTACTTTAAAAAAGAACCTACTCTTGCTGTCTGAGTTCGTCTTGTGACATGAACAAAAGCATAATAAATGGGGTGTTTGGGAAGTTTGCTTCACTAGCAGACTCCTGATTTTATCCAAAATGCTGAAGTACAGCTTTAGCTTCCATCAGCTGTGTCTTTGAGTTTATGTGTAAAAATGTGGAAGATCTAAATGTGTTAAATGTTTGTTTTTAATATATTCTAAAATTCTTATGCAAAGTATATTTTGAACACTAATAAATTTGTTATTATAGAAATGGTCTAGTATTAAAACCCATACCCTTTACCTGATCCTTTGGCTCAGGTGGGCACTCTTGTTAGAATAGCCAGGTCTTTGCACATGAGTTCTGTAAGGCCCAAATAACTCTGCCCTGTGGTTCAGGGCAGCATAGCTCAACAAGTCTCCTCGTTGTGTCATCTCCACCTTCCAAGTTTGATAATCAACGTGTTTCTCTACACACTTCATGGCTTTTCTTTTAACCATAGTCCTTTCTCCCTGCACTGGGCATACTGGTGTGGGGGCAAAGAAGAGTGGCAGATCAGTCAGAGAGTTCACATTGGTGTCTGAATGCTGGCATTTTAATTGTACTGTAGAATTCGACCACTGAAGGTTTCAGGGGGGTGGGGAGGGGGAGTAGGAGAAAACACTGTGGTATTCATAATGTGAGTCCTGTTTATATGTAGTCCTTAGTTAAACCAGAAGTAACATGTTAGTTGATGGAACTGTGAGTAGGAACAAAACATTGAGAGAGCCAAAATTAACTGCTGAACCAATCATTAAGTTGTGTGATAGATTCAGCCTAGTGTGACCACAGTGGGGATAATGTGTGAGGATCCACCTGCAGCTTTCCCTGCCCCCACCTCTAATTCGAAGGTAAGCAGTCTGAAGAGGGGACTAAAAGTGATGGAAAGGCTTACTTTGCTGTAACACATCATATGCTGCATCACAAATCACTCTGTTTCCAGCAGTATGCAGTGTTTTTTGATTAAGGCCCTCTTAAGAGTGGAAGAAAGTTTTGTTCGTGTTAAGTATGAAGGAAAAATGTAGTACTTGGTATATATGTGAGTTAGAAGGTCAGAATAAGACTCAACTGTCCAATCAGCTACTGAAGCTTTAAAAAGGGAAAAGTGTGCTGTGAAGGGTAAATTGACTTTAGAAACATTGGTGGAATATAGATAAATTGAGCTTAATCATTAAACATACATTGAAGAGTGGGAGAAGTATAGCCTAGGGTATCAGTAATTAAATGTCTTTAAATGAGAGCCTGTCTCTTAAAGAATATCCAATTAATCTTAAAAATTGTGTTGAGATATTTTGTTTGTAAATGACTTTGTTTGAACTGTCAATGTAATGTTCATAGGTTTTAGGATTCCAGTCTTGGCCCATTGACAAATACTATGATAAGTAAATATATGACACTTGCTCACCCTGTTCATGTTACTTTTAAGGTCATCAAATCACAGAATCCCAGAGTGGTTTGTGTTGGAAGGGACCTTAAAGATCATTAAATTCCAACCCCCTGCCATGAGCAGGGACACCTTCCACTAGATCAGGTTGATCCAAGCCCCGTCCAGCATGGTTTTGAATGCTTCAGGGATGGGACAGCCACAGCTTTTTTGGGCAACCTGTGCGAGGGCCTCACCATCCTCACAGGTAGAATTTTTCTAATAGCTAAGCCTGCCCTCTTTCAGTTTGAAGCCATTTGTCTTTGTCCTGCCAGTCCAGACCCCTGTCCAGAGTCCCTCTCCAGCTCTTCTGGAGCCTCTTTAGGCCCTGGCAGGGGCTCTGACATCTCCCTGGAGCCTTCTCCAGGATGAGCACTCCCAGCCTGTCTCCAGAGCAGAGGGCTCCAGCCCTCAGACCATCTTTGTGTTCTTCTCTGGACTCATTCCAGAAAATCCATGTCCTTCTGATGCAGGGGTCTCCAGAGCTGGAGATCAGTATTTCATGTGGTAGGATCCCAAAAATGGTTATTTACGGGTCAGCTAGTAAGATCATGTCTTTTGACATCATATGTCAGATAGGAAATAGTCTACAGTTTCAAGATGGAAAGACTGAGACAGTTTGATGTGATTTGGTGGAGACCTTTACTAGTGCTACTATCTGAAGCCTGGTCTAGTGCGTATATTTTTTTCTTTTTAATTGTTATTATTATATAGATATTGTTAGTTCTGAAAAATCTGTGCTGTTCTGTTTTAATAGAAATGTTTCTGAAGTTCTTTCTGATTTATGTCTAAAATATTTGCAGATTTCTTTCAGTCTTACATACTGTGAAGAACAGTTGTGGAAACAAATCAAAGTTAAACAGATAATACCAGAAATGAGATTCTAAATATAATTTCCAACCAGTATTTTCTTTGACTTGGCAATATAGCTGTTTTGCAGTTCTTTCAGCTTGTTTCATGTGCCCTTCTCAGTACATTAAATCGTTAATTTAGTATTCATCATAAATATTTTGACATATATACTTGTAAATAGATTGTGATAGTCATTCAAAGTTACGTGGTTTGTTTAACTGTAGCAATGAGTAGAATATGTAGCTCTAAATCAAAGGTGTTTGTCCTTTAAGCAAAGGCAGGAGTTGACAGTAGATTTTAGTTATGCATGCTTTACTTACTCTAAGGGAATATTTTATTATCTAGCCTAGTTCTTGTTTAAGAAAAAATAAAAACCGTTTTTACTAGTATTTTTGCAGTGTTGTGTTTGTGGTTATTTTTGCTCTTGATAGGTGCTTTGGGGTTTGTTTTTTTTTAATTCTTTAGAAGGTCTGTGCATTATCATATTTCAGGACTAATTCTCTTTGAATACCAGCACAACTGAACAGCTGTAAGTGATGGAATTTTTCAGATGAGTCTCTGAAATCCCTTCGACCTGTTTCAATTTTAGCAGTGAAACAAACGAAATCCCACAACATTTTTATCCCTAATCCAAAAATTAAACAATTAGTGTCATCTAAAATAATGGGAAACTGCAGATTAGTTTGGGTTCTATTTGGCTTTGATGCGGACTTCATGTCATCCGCTGAGGGAAACTTTTTAAACTTCTGTTCTTTGGAAAATGTCTATGGTTGCATGGTATCAATCTCCTTTTTCCTTTTAAAATCGTGGCTTCTGGAGGCTTGTGACTACAAGCGTTCTCAGGATGCCTCATGCTCTCCTTCCCATGTCCCAGTTTCTCATATAGCTTGCAAATACTGAGAAAAAAAGTATGTATTCAGGTTTAAAACCCGGAAAACAAATTAAGACTCTTAGCACAGACTTAAGACTTGCCAGACTTCCCGTGATTCTTTTTAATACTCACTTGTGACTTGACAAGAGTCCAAATGCAGTGTTTAAAATTACGCTACAAAAATACAATCTAGTAATTTTTTTAAATCTCATTTATGTAATTAAGCTGTGAATAATATTTTCCAGGTGTTGGACTAATAAAGGAGACAGTTTAGAATTACGACTCTGATAATAACTGAAGATTAAATGTACTTTTTTCCTGAAGGAGAAAGCACTGTTCTTGGTCAGCAAAGCTTTCTTTTTGCTTTTTTTATCACTTTTTTCTTTTGCAGTCTTTTGGAAGATGAAGCAATGAACATGCACACTAAAATGCTTGTTCATTCTTTGTCAGCATAAGGTGAATCAGCAGCTATTAACCACTGTAGGCATTAATCTGTAATATAACTATTTCCTTAAAAGGAGAGATAGCTGGGGGCAAGGACAGAGAGATAAAACTAGACAAAAAGCCTTTGCAATGTGTTTTGAATGAGCTGTGTCTTACCTAAACTGTCTTGTTTTAGCAGTAGTAAATTATAGTTGTCCCTTTGGACTTCACATCTGTGAATGACAACATTTTTTTCATAGGGTAAAGTAAATGTAAATGTCAACCCTAAGAAAACTGACAGAATGCTTGACCTGCTAGAACTTAATAGATCAGCACAGTAGGAATAGCACCAACAGTTTATGTTCTCCAGGCTATATTTTTGAGGGTCTGCAATTGTATTTTTACCAACTGAGAAATTCGAAGTGTTTGAAGAATACAGATATTTTAGAAGCATGGTGCTAACTGAACAGATCGTTATTGTCTGCTAGGTGATAAATTAATCTTGCTAGTTTTATCATTTTGGTGATCACAACTGAATTTACATCTCGGTGACCAAGTTCAAGCAGTGACAGCCAAGGTGTGTCCTGCCTGAGTTCTGCAGCTACCAAGGGGAGCTTTGCTCTTTGCACTCTTATTTCAGAACTTCACCAGTGTACAAGTGACACTTACTTTGACTGCTAGAGAAGATTGATATCCAGTGTGGTATTGCTGAATGCTTGTTCACTAAGGAAAGACTAAAGAACAGGGTTTTGTTTACATTTTTAGTAATTCAGGTAACCTTAAGCTGGATCATGTATGGGAATTATATGGTAGGTGCAGAAACAAGCCAAACACATGTAGGCTGAGTTGATTTGGATGGTAGGGCTGCATAATTGATATCTGAGTCTAGGAATAAAAGGTTATTTCTTTTTTATAGGAATATCTGAATTGGATTTATTCACCTGTGGAAAATAAGAGGCTTTCGCTCTTTGAAAGAAAGCACTGAGCTCATAGGATGTATGTAGCTCAAGTGGTTTTGCTTGGCTCTTGCTTGAACTATGGCTTAGTGGAGCTTAAAACAGAAGGACCACAGGTCCATTTTTTCTAGTTTATTGCCTGTCCTGGTTTAGGGCAAATCTGGGAGAAAACCTCCAAAAGGGGCCCCCTGCAGAAAGCAAACCCTCGTGACCCCTCCCCACAACCGGTTCCAGAAAAATTTCCTCAGAGAGAAGTGGAAAAAACCTGTTTATTTAACAGGCAAGGCACTCCCCAGCACAAAAAATGAACACTACTAGATGACAAAACTCCTCTCTGAAGAGATGACAAATTCAGAAGGTCTCTCCTGTGGGTGGTCACTGTTATCAGTCCCTCTGGCACTGGGAAAGGCTGCCCAGAGTGGGCCCCGGTGGGCAGCAAAGTGCAGGCTCTCGGTGCTTCCCCAGGTCCCCAGTCCGGAGCAGGTTTGAACAGTTCCAAGAAAAGGGAAAGAGAAACAGTCCAGGGAAAATTTCTCTGCCTCAGCTAGCTAAACTAACTAAAAAGCAAAGGAGAGCCCTGTTCTGCTCCATCCGTGCCACACAGTCAGGCCAGACAACACAGTCCTGGCAGAATGTGGAGAAGTGAGCGCAATCTCTGATAAACTCCATGCTTCTTCTGCCCGCCTTCACTCTCAGAACCAGTCTTGAAGGCACAGAATATAATACCCAGCATAAACAGACCAGACGACTGGGGATACAAGCATCATAAAGTCACCCTAGGACATTGCCCCAGTTGCTCTTAGGTGTGTTACAATTGATGGTAACAAGGTAGATTCCTGTGGTTTATTTGGCAGTGAGTCTTTGAGATAATCGGTAGGTGTGGATCCTAGATTGGTTTAAATCTGGGTGCCTTTGGATGAGTCCTCTCTTCTTCAATGTTCAGCTGGTGATAAGGAAACTCCTGGTCACAGAGTCATGGTGAGGTCCTGCTGGATAGGAGTAGCTACTCTGCAAGGCTTACTGGAGTGCCAGTCCTCAGTTGTCCAGGAGGAGAGGGTGGGGTCAAATGATTTCTATATCAAAATCTTCTCCAGTTTACTCTGTTCTTCAGTTGTTTTTTTAGTGAATCTGAAAAACCTGTAGTTTGGAGGGGAAAAAATTATTTGGAAGACAAACTTTGATATGTGGGGACAGATGATGCCTCTGAATTTGGTGCTCCCATTGTATCTTGGTGACCATTAGATGCTAGAATTTAATTTTCCAGGTCCTTGGATTTAGCATGAAGAGTGAAGATTGTAAAATGTAATCAGCTATTTTTCCTGAAAGTCTAAGTCTTCGAAGTAGTAAAGGTATGATTAGATAAAGGTATAAAAGTAGGTCATTGATTCTCATGGGTTGCTGTGCTCTGATTTAGTATTTTAAATGATGCTTGAAACATTCACAATGTTCAAAAACCTTTAATGACAACTTTGATGCCTTTTAGCTTCCTTCAACTCTTCCACGACACTTGTTTGTCCGCAGGATGTTGAGTGCCCTCTTATATGTGGTGGTGGTGCTTAGCTTGGGTGAAAGTTTGTCTACCTTGTGTGAGATTTTTGTGTGGATGAGAAATACATCACACTATTATGAGTTCTGCTCTGGTACTGTGTTCCTACTCTGGTACTCTACCTGCACTGGGTACATTCCTCAACAATGTTACCTGTTTTACTACTATTTATTTACTACTATACTACTACTATAGCTTTACCTGGTTTCAGCCATCATGATTCTTATCTTTGGAATACTTTTTTTTTTTAACTATCAATAGGGAGACTTTATGGTTTACCTGAGGATCTGTACCAAGTGACTCTTTAAAGCAGAGACTGTGGTGGGAAGGAGTAAAGGATTTTATATCTACCTTTACTCTGCAGTCAGCTAGTAAAGAGCAGTAATTGTTACCAGGTGTAAGGAATCAGATGAGCAAACCTGCAGCATAATTTTAAAGTATCTGACACTCACTGTACCTCACTATTACCTTCCTGTAATAATGTAATGAATGACTTTGAATGCATGAGAAAAATGAGCCTTGGATGAGACACTTATTTTACAATGAGTCCTGATAAGCATCATGCTTTGGTCTCTATACTGTGTACTTAAACAAACATGTATTCCTTTTTTCAATGTGGTTGCAGTACTGATTTTCATTAAGATAAGTATTTATATATTCTTTGGAAGTAAGTAAATATATAAATATATATATATATATATATAGTCATTTGGATGTAGAGATGTCTAAATTTTCTAAGGATATGGTAATTTTGCAGGTAACTGTTTGGCATAGTTTTCATAATTGTGTACTAGTAGGGAGAAAAAAGTGGAGTTAATTTTCTTTGATAAAGCAGAATAAAGGTTTATAGCTGGTATTCAGGAGGAAATATTTTTGTCCTTACACAAAACATTCTTTATCTCAAGATCACTGATAATGAAATCTTCATAGTAGCAGGCTTGGTTGTGTTTTCAAAGCAGAACTTGATTGATTGTGCTTCAAGTCATCATGTAGGTTTTATATTAGCATTTGTGTATGCTTATATTCACGGGTTTTTTTTATTTTAAATCTCAAGAGTATGAGGTTATTAGACATGCAGGGTTTCAGGTGAGAGGAATTTGAGGAATGCTCACAGTACTAGTTTTCTTCCACAAACTGAGGATTTGTAGTAAATGAGCTTTCATTGTGTTACTTCTTTAATCCTTCCAACCTGTGTTATAAGAAGTATTTTACGTTTTGGAAGATCTTTTTGGACTCTACATATTTTTGATGGTAATGTCTGTTACAAATATCTTAAATAATATTCTTGCTTTTTTTTTTCTTAGTATCTTTTGCATTCAGTCACATGGTTGTTGGCACCTCCTTTGTGAGCAGTGATTTCGACATACAGTCATCTGCTTCATCTGGAAAAGTGGAATACTTTTCCTAGTTATCTGTGCTTACTTTTAGTTTTCCTTGATTGAAGGTTACTTTTAAAATACAAATAGCATTATAGGAGTTTTAGGCTGCTTTCCAAGGATATGATTTGTTGTTGTTGTTTGTAGTATCAGTTTTCCTTTTTAATATGTGGTTGCTGATGTTAATATTTCTGAGAGTGGAAAAAAGAGCCTGATAAATAATACTTGTAGAAAATTAAATTATGTAAAATGGACAGAAAAGCCTAGAAGGCCTATCCTCATGACAGTTACAGCACAAACTTGTAAGTTTAATTGAATTGTTTTCTCTACTTCATACGTTTTCCTCTCTTTGTCCACCTATTCTTAAATAAAACTAATTTTAAGAATTCTGAGTGCTCTAGCAGAACAGTTGTAGTAGAAGAGAAATTAAACCATTTACAGAAGAGATGTACTTTTTCACTTTGCTGTGACAGTAAGTGTTCTTGTGGATGTGTGTACAAAAATCTAGTTATGTCAAAGTTATTTTGTATTCACACTGCTGTGGAAAATCTAGTTGGCTGTCTGACACATACTATCATAAATGTGGTACCTCTGCCCTTATTACACAACTGGAAAACAGAATTCAGGCATTCACAAGTTTGAACTCTGTTGGTTCTTAAGTGTAACAGCTTTTTACAGTGGTTGCATTTTCTCTTTCCCATTTGATGCTTTTGTTTTCACCAGCATTTTCAGTTTCCTGGTGCTTTACCTTTGGATTTATTTTTATTGTATTTGACAGTACCTAAATTTTACAAAGACTGAGGAATTTAGTGTTTGAGTGTAGTGTAGGGGTGGTCATTTTTTGGCTTTGTGGGGGTTTTTTAAAGGTTCTCTTAAAGTTTGAAATGCTTATTAAATGCTGCATGTTATATTATGGATACCTCAAACCTGTCATCCTGGTTAAATCTAGAGGGAGCATAACTTGGCTGAAGTCCTCACAATTACAAAGTACAACATTCTGTCAGAGTAAAGTGCTAAATGGAGTTATGCTCAAACTAAGTATTTCATTCACTTCTCAAGAAACAGAAGGTAGTGTTTCAGTGTTTAAAGCTATTTTATTTTCTTGGCAGCTGAAACACTGGAAGCTCGCTCTCAGTGTTCCAAGTAGTCCACAAGGAGGGTTAACTCTTCTCTGCATTCGTCTGCATCTATAAAAATAAACTAGTGTTCCTTTTAGCCTTCTGTGCTATGGAAGTGTAATGAACTGAACTGGATATTGGAATTGATTGTTTTATCAGGAAAAACCCAAAAGCAGGATATATGATATGTCTGATGTCTGTCTGAGGGTTCTTTTTTTCAAAGAAGATAGAAAAAAAAGAACACTTTAAGGCTTGTCTTTAACTATAGTCTCCCTCATGAGTTTTGCCTAAATGTTCACCCCAGAGTATGTCCTCATCCTCATGTAATACTCCCCTGTGCTCCCCACCACTCTGGATTTAGTCTTCAATATTTCTGTTTCATTCTCTGTTCCTTTTGGGGTTTTGGGTTTCTTTTACCTTGTAACAAATACAGAGTTATACTTCACTGAACTCTGTGTGTGTTTAGGTATGAGCAATATGATAAGTTAGGCTATAGAGCAATCCAGTTAGGAATATATAATTTGTATTGCACTACTTATTTCTCATAAGCTCTTATAAAAATAGAATTTCATTAATAGCAGTTCCATGAGGAATTATTTTCTTCCAGTGTAAATTGACTGGAAATTAAATATTTCATAAGTTAACAAATCAGTAGTCTTGTTATTAGGTATATGAAAACATTGAAACTGTTTCCTTCCAAAAATAAGCCCTTTAGGATTAACAGTGCATGATATATAGCACTTTTCTCTACCACTTCTTAGAGGGGAAAACTCAGGTTTCTGGAACTTGTGGGATTTTCCTCTCAAAACTTCTGTTTTCACCATACATTTGTACATTTTGTTGGTGAAGTTAAGCATACAGTGTTCCATAAGGGAGTGGAAGGGCAGTAGTACTGATGTGCTCTGCACTTCACTGGGGTCCAGACTAGTACAGTGCTGCTGTTGCCACTGGAAATGGGGAACTCTTTCTGTTCAAAAGTTCACTCAAAATGCCTGTGTGCCATGAAAATAGCTTGAGCAGTGAGTAACCAGAAGCACAGCTAGCAGTGTGGTTGCTTTTTCCACAGTGTTTAAATATGTCCATGCCCTCTGGACTCCCCATGTTGTGAAAGTTTCTCCACACCTGCAACCTGAGGGCTTGCACTGGCTACAGTTTGATTATTGTTGGGAGCTGGCAGATGGTAACAACCTCTGTTGAGCAAGGGAATAAGGAGGTAGTCCCATGTCAGCTGAAGTGAGTCTCCAATATCCAGTTCAGTTTATTACATCTGTTCTCAATTACAGGAACTCTGAGGTCAAGTGTAATCTGAATGCTTGGTTTGTTAAGGGATAACATGTCCTAGTGATATCGGCGATGGTAGAGGAGACGGGGAGACTGAATGGTCCTCAGAATCTGAATCCCCATCAGAATCCAATTTTATTGGGAACTTACAAGGACTTACATACTGTTTCAGGAGACTTACAATGTTTACTACAAAGATTACACAAACTTATGCATATCACAACATTTCTTTGCTCACAGTGCTTAATGAAATTTTCTTTTCCCGGAAAGCTGTGTGATAGGGTCTTCTTGCAATCTTGACTCAATCTCAGAGTTCCGTTTGCTTTTGCCAAGGCATTTTGTTTATCAAATCTTTAATGCTAATAAGGTACATGGTATTATCTATCTTGTGCATGGCCCCATAGTGATACCATATTTTCTTTGCAGGATTGTTCCAAATCTAACTTAAGTGGTTTCTTGATTGAGGAAGGACACTTCTTAATAATCTTTTTTCTTCCTTTTAATTGGAAGAAGGGCTCAATTGAAAGTGAAATACAATGTAAAGATCAGACTTGGAAATACTTTCAAATTTGGCACTCTCTAGCAGAGCTGCCTTCTCCCTAGCCCTTCTTTTTTTCTGCAAATTTAGGAATCTTCACAACCATTATATGTGAGTTATATATTTCAAGGTTTTAAATATTGTATAACTTCAACTGTTGTTTATTATCCAGTGAATACTGTTACTTGAGAACTTTGTCAGAAAAGAAACAGCATTCCATTGCCAGGTGATCTGAATCATGATGATCCATTGGGAAAGCAAACTTGTAGCAAGTATGACAAATCAAATAGTCATGAAAGAAAAGGGGGAAAAAAGTTTGCATTAAGGCAGTTAGAGAATTCTAATTTAAAAACAAAACACCAACCTACTGGAAAGTCAGGGTATTTTACGAATGCCTGATTGGTTTAGCAGACAAAATAATTTTGAAAGAAGACAGAACATATATTTTAGTGTGCATTAGGTCAATCAGTAAACAGAAGTAGCTCATATAGTATTTTGGTGAATTTTAATTTAATGCGTCAGTTTTATTTCTCTTTGCATTTTCATAGTGTTGGAGTTAGAGTATACCAATTACTAAGAGTGAAAGCTGAGATAATTTCTAGGTGTTACAGTAAATTTATGTCTCTGAATCACCTGGCAAGGAAAGAACTGTTCTTTATTGCTGAAGTCCATTTTTTGGTCTATGAGACTACAAAAGCGGTGTAAAGCAGCCTTGTACATATCAAGGCTTGTTACTTTAAATGGTCACAAGCATGTATTTATTTGAAGAAGAATTAGACCAGGGCAGTACACATTTAACGTGCTCATGTTTCAGTACCAATAGGTTCCTGTTGGACATGGCTTTCAGGGGTACAACTTTGCTCCCCCAGGTCTGAAACACAGAAGCATGCTTTCCACTGAGCCTCACACTACCACCTCTGATACAGAATGTCTCTAAGTGAGAGCAACAGTGTGGTGTTTGCCTATGAATCTTCAGTGCACAGTACCAATGTACTCCTCAGCCTTGATGATCAGCGAAAGCAAGATATCCTTTGTGATGTTACCATTTTAGTGGAAGATCAGCGATTTCGGGCTCACAGAGCTGTGCTTGCAGCTTGCAGCAGTTATTTCCTTTCAAGAATTGTGGGCCAGGTGGACGCTGATCTTATCATCACTTTACCGGAAGAGGTGAGTGTCACTCCCTTCTGCATTTTACCTGCCAGTGCTTCTGATCTGCTTTGTTCAGTTCTCTTTTATGGTAGGCTGGAGTTTAACTGACAAGTTAGAATAGGGGATTTAAGAGCTGAAAGACAGCAGCCCACAGTCTGGGATACCAAAAATATTTTTTTAATTCAAGTACTTAATATATATTATATTGTAAAGACTAACTACAGTCGTCTTGGTCTGGGATCTGTTGATTTTTTGCCAGTGTTTTTATTCTTTGACTTCTATCCCAAATAAAAATTAAATAAATGACTACTGCAAGAGTTGCTTTTCTAGGTTAGTCACACTAAGAGTCTTTCTACGGTTTTTTTTCTTGTTTGAGCATAGCCAGCTAAAAATGTGTAAGAGAAAGTGAAAGGAGTGTTTGTCCCCACTTGATCATTTACAGTTTTTGCAGTTTCTCCCTTAAATCGAAAGAAGGTACAGTTTTAAAATACCATTGCGTTTTTTTCTTTCAGTTTCATTTATGAATGCTACTTATTTGTAAAGCCACTTTCATGTTTTGTTAACTACACTAAGTCTAAAGACATCTTGACAGCTTATGGATAAACTGTCTTTTACATTCTACTTCCCCACATTATAAAGGATGAATTAATGTGGTGGTGTAATCTCCAGAGCATATTTCAGATGCTATTTTAAGAATTCTTTAGGAAGGTTGTAAGAGTTTACAGACATTTTAAAGGACTGGTCTCTGTGCAGATCTGATCAAGTTCCCTTAATGTTATAAATGTTATGTTCTTTAAAAAGAACATACTAAACAACTACTAAAAAAACCAAAGTAAACAAACACTCAACTGATTCTTAAATTGAATTACATGAATAATTCATTCTATGGCTGACAGAAGGATTCGGTGTAGTTAGTGCATTTATATAGTGCTTTATTTAGCATAAAATATTGGTCATTTCAGTAAAGGCAGGGAGCAGAGTGTGGACTTGAGTTTGAGTATTAATATTGGGCATACTGTTTTATTCTTCATTTGCAGAGAAAAGGCTAAAGGAAGTGTCATGTAGTTGGTAATCTGTTTGTGGGAACTGTTTGTGGCTTTCTACTTGATTCCTTAGACATTTTTTCATGTGTAGAAGATCTTGTGCAGTTTCTGATGATACAGTTTTTGTTTATCTCCGGATTCCTTTATAGGCAACTGTTGTGAAGACATAAATGTTCAATCAAAATCAGTTGTTTTAAAGGGGCTTTAAACTGAGAATTCTATTTGGTGTACAGTTTTTGAGTGTGTTCTTCAAATCTATGGGAGGAAGAAAGGAGTAGGTGGCTGTAGCAGTATATAATCATATGTGGTCAAACTCCATTTTTTCAAACTTTTTTTACATCAGTGGTGCATAAGACTAAGTGATTAACAGTACTTGCTCTTCAAAAAATACAATTAAGTACCAGCAGCATACGCTAGAGTAATTAGTATATAACCTGCTTTGAAATATATTTTTGTGAGGTTGGAATCTAGTTACTGATTTTCAGCATACAGCAATATTTTTCACTTTTAGTACTGTGTTGCAAGAACATTTTATTAAGAGATTGATCACAATGAAGAAAACTGTCACAAAATGTGCATGATAAAATTGTATCAGAATAATTGTTTCAGAATGAGTTTGACCAGGTTTTCACAATAGAACAAGTCTGCTGCTTTTGACCTGTGCTCTGTCCTGCTGGCAGGACAGGCAAATGTGTATTTCTCTGCTTAAACGCAAATTGACCATACTACTGGGTTTTTTTATTTATTTTTGTAATAGGTAACGCTTAAAGGATTTAGCCCTTTACTTCAGTTTGCATATACAGCAAAACTTGTTTTAAATAAAGACAATGTGTCGGAAGTTTGCAAATGCGCAGAATTTTTGGGTGTACACAACATTGAAGAGTCCTGCTTTCAGTTTCTCAAATTCAGATTTTTGGACTTTAAATTGGATCAGCAGGAATGTCCTAGGAAGAAATGTTGCACACAACATTGTCAGAAAGCAAACCCTAAAACTGGCAATGCGGATGATGGAGACCTAGAAATAAATTATGAAGTAGAAGCACTTCTAGAAAAGGAATATAGTCAAATTCCTGACACAAAGCCCTGTAAAGATGAAGAAAATGCTGAATCATTGCCTGTTCTCCAAAATAATAGCAATCAAAACTGTGATCCTGTACATTTAGAAAGGGGTAGTACTTCCAGCTTATCTTCCCAATGCCCAAAGTATAGAAAATTCCAGAAAGCTTTTGGAAATGACAAAGTTCCTACTTCAGAGTCCTATTCCAGTATTAAAGATGTTCAGGTACCACCATTTGCAACTTTTCTTGAGAAGGAAATACCTGATAATGATGGCATACAAAAAGTTCAGGAGTGTGTGCCTATGCAGCTGATCTCAAACTGTGAAGACACTCAGGTAGAAATGGAAGAAGGGGAAGAAGGCATTCAGAAAAAAGACGAGTCAAAGAGAGATTCTGTAACTCAGAATGTGTCATGTCTGGTGGAGAAAATGGATCTTGCTGCTTTCCCCCAAAACTCTGCTGCACCTCATGGACTCAATTCTGTGTCTATTTTACATAGTTGTGAGCAATATGGTAACTTGAATTTCAGTAGTATGCAAAACAACACAGTCTTAGCTGAAAAAACTGTGTCAAGTACTGGAGCTGGAAATGACAAAACTGAAAGTCAAGGTAACCCATCTTCAAAGGTGGATTTGTGCATTAGGGAAGCCACTAACATCACCTCAGCTGGAGATCGAAGCAGTGTGGAGAGAGAGATAGCAGAACAGCTAGCACAGGGGTTTTGGAGTGATACTCACAGCACAGATGCCTGTCAAATACATTTACCACCTGCAGTTTCTAAAGAGTACTTGGAGCCAGTGTATTCGGGGAAAAAATCAGAGTGTCCATGGCTGGGGATCAGGATCAGTGAAAGCCCTGAACCTTGCCCTCAGCGAACTTTTACAACACTGAATTCTGTCAACTGCCCCTTTATAAGCAACCTTAGCACTGAAGGATGCTCCAACACCTCTGAAATAAACAGTGGAGATTGTGTTCAGGGGCAGCAACAAGAACAGTGTCCCTATAACTATGTGATAAGTTTGGGAGAGGATTCGGAGACTGACACTGAGGGAGACAGTGAATCCTGCTCAGCAAGAGAACAAGAATGCGAGGTAAGAACATCCTGATGTATCCTTTGCTTCCCAGTCTTTTAAGGCCATATTCAAAAATCTAATTTTGAGTCTTCCGTATTTTGTTGTTTTGGGTTTTTTTCTGTGGCTGCTTGTTTTTAAAAGTCTGTGACTGAAACTTTAAATAACCAATCAGGGGTTTATATGGAAGGTCACTGTTAATTCAGGGAGACTGAATAAAAGTATGAAAGCATTTTTGGTCAGATACTGAAGTGTTAGATGCTTACATATTAGATATTTTCAGATTTTTTTCTGGAACAACTGTCCAGAAGGAACCAAGAAAAGGTTGTAAGCCTTAAATCAAGGCTTAATGAAGGTTTGTTCTTAGATTTTTTTTTTTCATTATCAGCTTCAGTTTGATTTACGAAAACGCTAAACTTCTTGGAACCTATGTTGAATAAAAACTTACCAGTTTTCTTGGTTTTATTCTGAGCTGTGGGGTGAAGGTGGGAGAGAAACTATACTTCAGAGTTAATGTAAAGTGAAAATTAAGCTTTTAAGCTGGCTTCAGTAGCTGTGTATTTAAGACTGTTCATCAATATCACCTTCTCTAACACTAACATTATTTTTGTTTCTCCAACTGCGGTAATTATTTGGCACTTCCTTTTTTTGTTACTGCTTTAGTAGTGGTTTAGGCAGATACCATACAAGAGTAGTCTATCCTAAAGATTTTGTGATATACCTGGAACAATTTCCATCTTAGTTCTTAGAATCATAGAATTGCAGTGTAACTCTGCATGATGGATCATTCAATGTTACAAAAATTCAGTTGTTCTTAAAGCACTAGGGTTTTTATATTTTCAAGATGCAGGACCTTACTGAGACTGAATGTAAGTGGAACCTGCCATCAATACAAAAAACCTGGAATGCCAGACAAAAGGCCAGAATTGGTTAAATACATTCCTTACCTTTATGTGACACAGAAGATGGCATCATTGCGGAGGACAGTACTCTGGGGCTTTTTATTATTTTTTGCCTGTTTGTCCTCAGTAGTAGCCAATCAGATAAGATTTCTCTGTGTTCTTTTTAAACTAAATTCAGATCTTTGACCACAGCAAGGTAACGTATTCTGCTACTTACTGTGCTCAAATGTAAGGATTAAAATAAAATGTCTTTAGTTGGATACTCAAAAACATGGTGATTATTTTGTAAAGCTAAATATGTTTTTCAGTATTAATCAACACTCTGTCATCTGAATGTTTTTGTAGCTTAGGTATACAACAGTGGCAAGTGCCTGGTCCTCTATCTTCTCCAACACTAAGAAATAAAAGACAAATATTGTAAATTCTGTATTTTAAGGAAATGCCTGATGAACTTTTCCTGCAGAAGAAAAAAAGCATAGGTATAAAAATGTATGCAGGATGCAGTCTTAATATTAAGCAGCTTTGGGAAAACTTTAGACTATATTAGTGAATCTTGACACCTGTTTTGTACCTCACCAAACTGTAACTCATCTTCTTAGAGTGTATCACATGCATATTTGATGCATACACAAGTACCTTTCATCCTAGTCTGAATATGCTTGTAAGGATCTAGTGTAAATGTGCAAATACTCTATTGCACCTGGGCTTGAACTCCTGTAGTTGAATCCCCTGGATTTTATCCCATCACCTGATGGTTATGTTAGTTTGCTCTTGTCTCTGAGATGTAGGAAGAAAGATGAGTTCTGTGGTAAAGAATGCTTAAATTGGAAACTTGAGTTATTGGTGTTTGTGTATATCAGTTCCACCTTGGATTTACAACTGTATCTCACATTCTAGGTAAAACTGCCGTTTAATGCACAAAGGATTATCTCACTTTCCAGAAATGACTTCCAGTCATTTCTGAAAATGCATAAATTAACTCCTGAACAATTGGACTGTATTCATGATATCCGAAGACGAAGTAAAAACAGAATTGCAGCGCAGCGATGTCGCAAGAGAAAACTTGACTGTATACAAAATCTTGAATCTGAAATTGAAAAACTGGTATGTATAAATATTCATTGCTGTTGTCATGTCTTTCTGTAAACATCTTAACTGGCTATCTGGCAGTAGCTTAAGAATGAGGTGGTTTGTTACTTTTTCCACTCAAGCTTAAAAACTTCATCAGCCTTGTATAATTTCTTAATAGCAGTTCTAGGTTTTTCTGAGCCCTGTTCTAAAGTACATGCATCTTTCCTTCTGTGGACTTGTTTCCATTCAAATAAAATGTGCATCACAGCATAATTTTTGGTGAATCATGTTTCTGAAACCCATGAGTTTTAAATTTAGTTGTACAGAATGATTCCCTGTTGGGTTTTGTGGCACTGACAATGGTGTGTGGAAACCCCACCCCGTGGGCCCTCTGAGGGAGGTTCCCCTTGCAGGTTCTGTGCCAGAGATGAAAGACAGATGAGATGCTTGGTTTTTCAGTCTTTGGGCTATTGTTTATTTTTCTCTTATCAGGAGTTCAGAATGCCATCTGTACACCAGACTTAACGTACCAGAAGCAAAGCACAAAATGATCTCTAGACACATAGATTCAAGGTCTTTTAAAGCTATTTCACCCAATTAACTCTTAAAACATACTTTATTTCTACCTTTTTACCAATAACTAATTATTAGTCTATTCATGCAACACCTACACTACGGCTTTCTCTAACCAATAATCTTGTGCCACCAACACTGCAGAAAATGGAGTAGATGAAGGACAAGAAGCAGATGAGACAACACCCAAAATCCTCCATCTTGTCTCCCATTTACTTCCATACTAAAATCCCAAAACTCTAGAATTTTCACCCTGTGATAAACTACATTACTATCTACCACTACCATTATCTAATTCACACACTTGTAGATTCTAATTCATCCCAAAGTCTTGGTAATTTTCTCCAGGGACGAAGGTTAAAAGCAGTGTTCTGCTGAGGATCAGGGCATCTCAGAACAGGCAGAGAAACATTCTCTGTGCCCTGGACTCCAGCAATTCCTGGACTGTTCTCCTGCAGTGCTTTTTGCCTCTTCCCCTTTCTTGCTTCGGGATTTTGTTCTTCAGCTCGTGGTATTGCTCATGATCAAGTTTGCAGTTACACAATTGTTAGTTGTGTAAGTACTGTTCTTGGAACATATCAACATGGGCTGACGAACTGTTTCCTGAATCTTGAATGTTAAAAATTAGACCCTTTTAGAAAGGCGGAAGATACAGAAGGACTTGCGAAGTTGCTTGCCTTTTTAGCAGTTGCATCAAGATTGTAGCTGAAGAATTGGTGCATCCAGATTTCTCAGCAGCCATCTGTTAATACATTTTCTCCTCCTTAAGAAGGCAATAAAAATATAAATATGTAATTTAAGAGAAATGTAGGTAATCTGAGGTTAAGATCATGTAAAAATAGCAATGGCAAGAAGATAATTAAGTGGCTTTTGAGAAAAACAAGTCTTTGTTTGACTCTCATCTCAGTTTCATAGTTGGTCATACCATGTGCACAAAATAGTTCAGTTGTTTAGGACTACTGTACTCTTATCTTGTTCGTGGAGCATTTTAGGCTTGATGTACCTGAATTTGATATCTGCATCAGCTGGAACATAGCAGTCATGTTGCACATTTTTTGACTTCAAAGTAAAAAGGAAAATAAAATTAGAGCTAAGTGCCATGGACTGGAAACTTCTTTTCCTGTGATTATCATCTTTCACTGCATCTACTCCTATTCTGCAATGAGGAGATAGGCTTTGAAGGGGGGCTTGCAGTGTTATATAGCTCTGATAAGCTGACAGAGTAGGTTGGGCTCAATGAAGAAGGTACTCTGTGAGGGAGGGTAATCAGGTGATTGCATTAACAATATCCTTACTGGAGAGAGAAGTTGCATTTCTGACATTTCAGAACTTTTTGCCTCGTTTTGTCATCATGTTGTCATTTCTGTTATGTAACTGACAATATTTTGCAATACTTGGGCAGGGAATTAAAGGTTGATCTGCAAGATTAGGCATGTGGTTGTTTGAGACTAATAATTATAACATAACATCCTTCTTTTTGTGGACCTGTGCTGGAACAGACAATGTCTGCTGTTTGACAGGTAACACTGTGCAAGGCCTAGATAATAAGTATTAAGACTTGAGAACTATGATGTGAGGTCTGAGTTATATGAATCATCCTCTAGCCATGAACATGTTCCAGTTGCATTTTTTTTTTTCAACTGTGCTGATAAGTTTCTTCAGAAATTCCTGAAAAGACTCTTTGGAGCTGTTGACCATGCCTGACAACTACAGATCATCAAATCTGTAGAAGTTGTACACAAGTACAGAAACATTAAGATCTGTCTAGGCATGATTTCCAGGTGGGTGGAAGAAAAGAAGTGTCTTGGAAGGGCTATGTGTGGTACATCCAGGTTGCTTCATGCATGATGGCTCCTGCCTTGTTCCTGTTCTCTGGGTCATTTGTGTCTCAGACCTTTTAGACTTTGATCTTCTTATGGTATCATCTGTAGTGTGGCTTTGAGCAGGAATAGAATGGTGTAGCTGTAGTTTGACAGCACTTAACAAGTAGATAATACTATGTACTACCAGTTAGGAAATACATTTTGGTGGAATTCCTCATCCTAGTTTCCAGTAAGGGCAGCATGTTGTCTCGTATTAGTTTCTATTTGGTGCTGTTTCAGTATTTTTTCTCTCTCAGAAGATGCTTGTGGTGGTGTGTTTCTTGGAAAGTCCTATATTTGGAACAGAATGACCCCTGCCTGACTAGAGGCTGGAGGCTGATAGCTGGCAAGTAGCTTTGCTGACCAGCACCTTGGGGCCTGGGCAGGCAGCAGGCTGAGCATGGATCAGCAACATGTCCAGACTGAAAAAAAGGCCATCAATGTCCTGAGCTGCATTAACAGGAGTGCAGCCTGTTGTTGGAGGGCAGTGGTTGTTACCTATCTTCACACGTGTAACACCAAACTGTTTGCTGGGTTTTCACCCCTCCAGTTCCAGGAGCACATTGATAGACCAGGCCTTCACCCAACCTTCCTCTGAAGTACTTCTGTGGTGAGAGGCAGAAGAAATGGGGCTTCTGCCTGGAAAAGGGCTCAGGAAACCTGATGGCTACCTGCCCATATCTGTGGGGCAGTCCTTGAGGTTATACAACCTTTGGTAGTGGAAGATCTTTAGCTTCCTGGGGGAGTACTTGACAGGAAGAGAACAAGAGACATGGGCTTAAATTACAAGGGGGGGATTTCATTTGAATATAAGGAAAGTTTTTTCTTCTGGTGGGGACAGGCAGGCAGTGGAGCAGTTCATCCTGAAAGGCTGTGCATGTGCTGTCTTTGAGGGTTTTGTGGCATGACTGAGCAAAGCCCTGAGCAGCCTGCTCTTACCTGATCTCTGGCTTTGTTTTGAGCAGTGGAGAGGCCCTGCAGAGAGACCTGGACAAATCAGAGACTTGGACAATCACCAACCATGTGAAGTTTAACGAGGGCAAGTGCCGGATTCTGCTCTGGGACAGGGCAACCCTGCCTGTGTGTATGGACTAGGGAATGAGAGGCTGGAGAGCAGCTGTAGAAAGAGACCTGGGGTTCCTGGTCCATGGCCAGTTGAACGTGAGTCAGCAGTGCCCTGGCAGCCAGGAGGGACATCCATGTCCTGGGGAGCATCAGGCACAGCATCGCCAGCCAGGCAAGAGGGGGTATTGTCCCACTCTGCTTTGCAGTGGGGCAGCCTCACCTTAAATACTGTGTGCAGTTCTGGCCACCATGGTTTAAAAAATGGCATTAAGCCATTGGAGAGCATCCAAAGAAGGGTCATGAGGATGGGGAAGAGTATGGAGGGGGGAGTCCTTTGAGGGGTGACTGTGGGCATTTAGTCTGTACAGCCTCAAGGGGGTATTGTCCCACTCTGCTTTGCAGTGGGGCAGCCTCACCTTAAATACTGTGTGCAGTTCTGGCCACCATGGTTTAAAAAATGGCATTAAGCCATTGGAGAGCATCCAAAGAAGGGTCATGAGGATGGGGAAGAGTATGGAGGGGGGAGTCCTTTGAGGGGTGACTGTGGGCATTTAGTCTGTACAGCCTCAAGAAAATGAGACTGAGGGGAGACCTTGAGGTATCCTGTGCAGGCCCAGGAGTTGGACTCAGTAGGTCCTTTCCAGTATGGCATATTTTAATGATTTAGCTGCTCCCAGTATGCTGACAAGTAGAAATTTATTCACAAAGTCCTCTTTCTTCTAATTTTAGATAAAAAGAAATGGCAACAATTGTTCCTCTTGCCAAATGCTGCCTAAACTTAATCAGTTCTTTCAAAAAGAAGCTGTAGAGGTTGCAGTATGAGGTTTCTCTGCAAAAGGGGATGTGAGGAGGAGTGAAAATAATAAAACTTGCCAAGAGTGAATTGACATAACAGTAGTTGTAATACATAGTCCCTATGAATAAAATTGGAAAATTATTTGAATCTTTGTGTCTTCAAAACTCTTACCTTCTTTTGATTAATTAATTACAGAATTTAAAATGTATGTGTTGTGACATGTTTGGATTTGGGTTCTTTGTCCTTTTCATTCAACTTCTTCATGATGATCCTGCTTGTTCCTTGTCCTTCTTTGCAATTTTCTCATTTTTCTTTATTCAAATAGTTGTTTGTTTCCATGATTAGACTTCTCAGTTACTAGTGTCTTTTCATCTTTAGCCAGTTCTATCAGAAGCCTCAGAAAAATTCACAACATTGAAGCCAAAAAAGAGCTTGATTTAATACAGGCTTTTTTTTTCTACTTGATATTTATTAATGAGTTGCCATCCCGTTTGTTGCCATGTGTTTGGACAATCATGCTACATTATATATAGGTTGTTGGTTCTTTACCATATCTTCTTTTCTTTACCTTTCTTAAATTTTCTGTCTAATTTAGGAACTATACTTAACTCCAGTCTTTGTCCTGTAGTGGATTTGGCACTTCTTGAGAATGGAAGTTACTTTCACCTAGTGGAATAGTATCAATAATTAAAATGTGATGTTTTCAGCGTTTCAACATTTCAATTTTAAAATACAGATCTCTATGAAGATTGCTTAATGTTTAGTTGGCTCATTAGTAATGGTTTGTGTTACCCTGTAGAACTAGTGTTTCAGGAATATTTACAGCGAGTGCAGCTATGTTTCATTTGTTCAATAACTACAAATTACTCCTTTGTCTTGCCAGCATGAGTTTGGAAAAAGATGCATATCTGAAAAACCATGTCAAATACCTTACCTGATGATACTTCCAGAGAGGTTCGGATTGGCCTTTTGATACGTGTTTGGTTGTGTTGCTGCTTACTTTCTTAATGCCAAATTACTTCTGTTTCAGCAGACCAGAGTATTTAAAGTTAAAATGCAGACTAAAATACAGTGTTTCTTTTTGCAGCAAAATGAGAAGGAGAATTTGCTGAAGGAAAGAAACCACATTTTATCAACTCTGGGTGAGACAAAGCAGAATCTGAGTGGACTTTGTCAACAGGTGTGTAAGGAAGCAGCCTTGAGTCAAGAGCAAATACAAATACTTGCAAAATATTCTTCTTCAGATTGTCCACTCTCATTTTTGTTCCCGAAAAGAGAACAAACAGCTCCATCTGATAGTGAGCTTGTAGTACCAGCATCTGTAGAATCAGCAAATGGTCTTTCAGGTGTTACACCTACATCTGAGCAGAGTTCCTGTTATCAGTGTGTCAAAAGCGTGTGTGAGGCCACGTACGATCAAGTACAAGAACTGCATCCAGTTTCTGCAAGAACATTGGAGCAAACGTCGCTCATGGAGCCATGTGGACAGAGTAGTGGCATCACAGACTTCTGCCAGCAAATGACTGACAAATGCACTACAGATGAGTGAATCTCTCCTTCCCCTTGCCAGCCTCTCAACATTGCAACTAGAAGTGGGATTGAGCATTATTGGGAAGTAACTTACTAAGTGAGAGAAAAAAGTTTAATCTTTTGAAACTATATTGACAATATAGTGACATGGTCACCATTATTACCTGGCAAACTTTGAGTTTGCTCTGTGTAGTTCCAGAATATAATTTGGAGCCTTGGAGCTTTTTCTGTGTGGTGATGCCAAAAAGGGTTCAGGAAAGCTGTTGGAAAGTACAAATTCCATGCACAGGTGCTTATTTGTGAGGAAGTTTTGTTCATGTATAGAGCAGCCTACTCTGATTTATGCCACAGTACTTAATGCCACTCTGCATTTTAAGGAAGCCTCCTGACAGCTATTTATGCACAATGACTTCTATACCTGGAATTCTTCTAAGACTTTTTTTCCTGGTAGACAAACCTTAAGAAGCATATATAGCTCTGTAAATGTTCATTTTGTAGATAGGCTAAGTTACATGACAGGATGAGGAGATTCCAGAAAGTGGACTCTGGTATAGCTCCTTGCTTCCTGCTGTTCCCCTCCCCATCCCAGAGAAGACTCCTACTAAATTAAAGTAGTAGGCTACTACTAGTATTAGGCTTTTATTGAATAAGTGCTTATGTCTTGTCTCTCTAGTACAGAATTAAAAGAACTGGAGCAGGAGAGGTGCTGCCACGTACTGCTCTCTTCTCTAAATTTAGTGGGAGGAATAACAATGCACTGTGGAAGGCAGACATCTGAAACTGGTGCAGTTCTTGGATGACTGTGCATTGGATCCTCTGGCATCTGAATCCCATAGGCTTATTAAAACTCACTGCTGTATTGTGACTTCCTGTCCTAGCACCTTCAAGCTTGCTGCTTGTTTGTAGCAAGTTGGAATCAAAGTATTGTGAAAGTCTAAGGACAGACTTTTTTTTTTTTTAAGGTATTCAGGCGCCACATTTTCTTCTTTCAGTGCCTAACTGCCTAAAGTAAGTTACAAATATTTGTTCTCTAATCACTGGGACCAGTAAAGTTCTATTTTAGAATCAGTCTTCAGGATACTTTATGGCTAAACCTGTAATTTCTTTTCAATGGCTTGTGCTATTAGCATAGATATATAAAAAGTTTAATGAAGATATGAGCTGGAGATATTTCCTTTATTACTTTGTGAAGGAGAAATTCAGCTACTGAAAATAATCCCCATTTTGTAGATTTTTACATAGCAGTGGATGCATATTGTATACCAATGATGCTTTGTTATTTAGATGTTATTCTCACACCAGAACTAAGTATTGAACCTCACCACAGAAAACTTTGGGTTTGCTGGTTTACAAAACATGAAGAATCTTGTATAAGCCAGTGGAATTCTTCATTTCCTACCTCAGAATGTGTATTAGCTTTTTGTGTCTTTGTGTGCATGTACAGTGGGCAGCAGCTAAGCAAAGGCCCTTGTAAATACTACCTTTCAGTTTTACCTTGCAGTGAGACAAAACTTGTTCTTAACAAGGCTCCTTTTTTTCCTCTCCCCACCATCCATAGGTAACATAGCATTAATAAATACAGGAAGCCACTTATTTAAAACAAAAATTTAAAAAGTGACAGATTTCAACAGGAAACATAACCAGCACATAACACAAATGACTACACTACCTCACCTATGGGACTGAAAGTTCATTAAAATCTCTAGTGAATCCTTGGATTTTCATCCTATATCATTACTTTTTTAAGGGAAAAAATATGCTAATGGCGCATAGCTTATATAAATCACAATGTTAGCAGTAATTGAAATTCAGAAATAAATACTACACAGCAGACATCATGATAATTCAACTGAAGTTCTTTTCAATTACTGTCATTCAGATACGATGATCCTGTATAAGTATTACTATATGAAGCTTTCTGGGCTTTTTCTCCAGTTTCTGTAGAATCCTGGTTAATTTAATCCTGTCTCCCTCCCAAGCTGCCACCCTAAGAAGCATTTTGCTCTTATGTTTCCATTTTATCTAAATAGCAAACCAACAAGAAACAATCAAAAACAAAATTCAAAGCCCAAACCTCTACTGTTCATAACTACTATCACTTTTAAAGCTGGTGATACTCTGAAATGACGTGGACAATGGCATTAAAACATTGTCCTAATAGTGCACATAGTTGGAAATAGAACTCCTTGGGGTAAGTCTTTATTATAATGAGGTGGAGCATCGTTGTAGGGAAATGGCTGGCTGGGAGCTTATCGAGTGGCCAAAAGCCCTGACACACTTAGCAGCAGATGGTGGAAAACAAGGTCAATGATGACCAAGTGTGAGGCTGGAATATCCCTAAATAATTGTGCTCCACTGCTGCAGTCTGGGGATCAGCCACAGCCTGAATTCCATATAGCTAATAGTGGAGGGATTCCAGGGTGGGAATCATGGCAGTCATTGACCTATGATATAAGTAACATCATGTTTTTAAACTTGATATGAACTTGATGAAGTTTGAGGGTAGGTTTTTGCCTGACCAGCTGCATCTAAATAATTTTTAAGATATTTATTTAATACCATAGACCTACAAGTTGCATGTTGACTTCTATAAGCCTATATCATTAACTTGCAAATGTTACAAATGAATGACTATTTTATGATACCGAATTCTCAGGAAAATGTTTTTGGAGTTTGGTTTTATTTTTTTTTCTCTCAGTAAAGAAACACTCAATTTTAAAATTGTAAAATACTTTGTTAAAGCATGTTTTAAAAGTCTTTGGACAGACTATCTTAAAGCCATAAGGCTTTTATTTACATACAGATTGTAAAATAAACAGATAATTACAACAGTTGATTTTGTATTTTTCATAATTCAGTATTTTCTAAGTCTACAATAAAAACCACTATCCTTTCTACAAAGGCTTTTCCATTTTGTGTAAGTCTTCTGCTGTGGAAGTCTCTACTGGTGCATTATTCATTTATGTAGTACTGCTCAAACAGTTCTGAAAACGGTAGCAAAGTAGTCTCTATATAGTTTATAAATTTAATAGGCCAAATTAAATCTGGATCTCATCCTCTGTGTATCTAATAATCCAGAGCAGTAATTGTACCAAAATTGGGTATCTACTAAATTCTTACGATGTTTCTTCAGTAGTGTATATTTTGTTCTATCAAATTTCTTCTTTAATTGTATATTCTTAAGTACATTAATATTCTTCTCAACCTACTGAAGATTAAATTTGCCATGTGGAAGACCTGCTGTTTCATATTGTCTTGGTTTGAAAAGACAGGTGTCTGCTGAGGAAATCAGGAGCCTCCCTTGAAATGGAGAACGTAAACCCCCTTCCTCTGAATTATCATAATTTCAAAATGAGGGGACTCACAGGCAAAGATATGGGAGTAGGAATAACAGTTCTTTTTTAGGAAAAAAACATTAAATGAAAGTGCAGTAATACAGAACAACACTGACGGAGTCAGAATATGACCTGACACCCTGTTAGTCAGGGTGTTGGTAGCAGTGCGGTTAAATGGTGGCTGCAGTCCCCCTGGAGTGGCAGATGTGGTTCTGTTGAAGCAGTGATCCTGTAGAAGGGTGTAGTTTTCCTCTGAAGATCCAGTGGTACTGTATATGGGCCGAGTCTTTTTCTGGGAATCTAGTGGAAAAGAAAGCTACTCTTCTGGGAATCCAGTGGAAAAGACTGGCTGTGGTGTTCCACATCTCAGATTATATCCAGGTAGGAATGCTTGGCTCCTCCTTCTGGGCGGAGCGTCTCACAATGGGATAATGTAATTTTATCAGTCATGCAGTGAGGCTCAATGGCCCATTAACAGAAGATATCTCCCCAGAGGGAGGATTGGTTGTGGAAGAGATAAAACTGCCCAATAAACTGAAGATAACTGCCCCACCTCTAAAAGATGGGAATAGAATACACACGACCAGCCACGTCTTGTAACCTGAGACAACTATGTCTCGGGATTTTTTTGCCCTTGCAAGGCTATAGTGTGCACGCTGGTATTTTGAACTGAGAAGGAGCATGCGAGAGTACCCTGATCTTACGGTGCTTTGCAGGTTGTATAAGAAAGAGGAATGCCGCTTGAATGTGATGCAAATACAAGTTTCCACAAGTTCCAGAGGAAAGCTCCAGGCAAGTGTGTTGTCATGGCACATTTTCTCTGTGCAAGACGCAGTCGAAATGCTTTCTGTCTAGATTTAGACACCAAGAGAGGCAGATTGTGGCAGTATGCAGCGCTGAGAACATTAGTGCACACTCTAGGCGTCTTTCAGCCAAAGCAGTGCACTGGAGGCCTTCGCAGCTGACACAGTGTTCTGTGCGGCAAGTAGATGAGTTGCCTCCAGGAGAATAAAAGTGCAACAGCTTACAAGAGGCGAAGAACGAAGCTACAAAAAACTGGGCTTGTGTGCACAGCCTTCAGATTGCTAGAGGAGCGAGCTGCCACTTGCCTGCCTGCCAAATTCATGTTAGCATTTGTATGGAGGAAGTTAATGGACAACTTTCTTGTGCACAGCACACAGTGGTTGTGTGCAGTGTACACACGGAAAAGAGGCAAAGCTGAATGCCACTGCTAGGCTTCATTTCTGTCCAGACCACATAAGGCGAGGAATGAAGTGGCAGAGGGCTAGTGTGAGCCCGGTACATTTACCTAATTGCAGAAGTCCAGCAACAGCTCGTTCACAAGCAGACTCAGCTGGGTATGCTCTTGCTTCTGGAAAAAATAATGTACAGCCGTGGGACCTCATCACACAACGTTGAGCTAAGTGCTTTCTTAAACATTCATTCTGGGAGGTTTCTGTGGAACACAAGGCTTTCTCCAAACAGCTTTGGAAGAGCGCATAACACCCTGCTGCTGTTTGGCACTCCTTGTCAGACAGATGTGCTGTTCCATTTTTCACTCTCGAAATTGTCTTGGCAACTTTCAGCAGCTTCTCCCGTAGCAAAAGTCTGTAGAAGTAAAAGCCAGCCATGGGCTGCACCTTTCTGCTTGCACCACATAAACCACATCAAACTCACCAGTGCACTCTGCACTACCCTTCTCTGCCACAGCTACGAGAGAGTTCTCTACATCTCAGAGCCTAAAGGGAAACACAATAGTTTCTGCAGCGTGCCAGAAAAGGAATAGGCAGCAGCACAAAAAAGTTGTCAGTGAACTTCTTTTCATACGATTGCTAACGTGAGTTCAGCAGACAGGTGACTGGCAGACACACTTCTCTAGAAGTCTGAGGGCTGTGCACACAAGCCCAGTGCTTTGCAGCTTCATTCTTTGCCTCTTGGAAGCTGACGCACTTTAGTTCTCCTGGAGGCGAATAGGCATCTCCTTCTCCCACAGATCGCTTTGCTGGCTACAAAGTGCTCTGGCACACGATTCTGCCAAAAGATGCTCGGGCCAGGCACCTACCTTCTCAGCACTACATAGCCGCATATTCTGCATCTCTCATCCTCTGAGTCTTTTCAAAAAGTATTTTGACTGTGTCTCGCAAGGACAGATGGAACCAGGACAACAGACTTGCCCAGAGCTGCACCCTGAAACTTGCATTGGCACAACATTCAAGGGGAACTCCTCTTTCCCATACAACCTGCAAACTGCTATCAGATCATTGTGCTCTATGCCCAGTCCTTCTCAGCTCTAAGTACCAGCACACACATTACAGCCTTGCAAGGACAAAAGCTCCCACGAGATATCACAGATGCCAAAAAGCAGATGTCCTGGTTTTGCATGGGAGCTATTTAAGGAAGTGATGCAGAACTTCCAGCCACTGGAAAGCTGTATACGCCTCTGAGAAACACATGTTAAAAGAAACCCGGGAACTTCATCTTTTCCTTCTGGCTTGGGAACAGGTAACAAGTTCGGCCTGGCCCCTGTCTTCTCTGGGCCGGGCCAGGCAGGCTCTGCTATGGGGCCAGGCCCTTTTCTGGGGCCAGGCAGGGAGAGGGGAGGCTGCAGGGTCCTGGCCGGAGCAAGGCCGGGCCGGGGCTGTTAACATCTTGCAGCTAAGTCCCCTCCCCAGCGCGGCTGCTGCATGAGATCATGCTGCTGAGACCAGAGGCAGCCCTGCAGCCCACACAGAGTGGCCTTGCGGCTGGAATTCAACTCAGAAAAAACTAAAGGTGAGCCATGTAGACAGTTTTAACATCCTAGGTACAGCCCTAGGTACAGTTCCCACTGCAAGCACCTAGCATGTGCAGTCCCCGAGTGAGATATTAACTCTTTCAGTGCTTCAATCTTCTCTTTAGTAAGAGAAGAAAGACAAGGGCAGGCATGTAAAGAAGCAACATGAAGACATCCAGGTCAGTGAAGGAAGAGTCAAATCCTAGATGGGATGGATGAGGAGATGCCTTCATCTTAGAGCTTAAAATCTTTTCTATGGAGAAAAGACACTTTTACCCTATAATGCATAAAGGTATGGGGAGATGAAAGTGTTCCATTTGATATCAAGCAAAGGCCTCTGTGCTAAAGTAAGCAGATGTTAAAGTAACTGTGATCCATGAGAAATTTGAACAGAGAAGGAGAGAAGGGTGGTGAAAATCCTGTGCCTCTGGGAAGAGAAGATCTCTATTCCCAGGAATGAAGATGATTTTAGAGATAGATAATGGGAACTTTTGCCTTTGAGCACCTCATCTTTAAAAGAGTACCCCATAAGCTGACATAGCCCATAAACATAGCTGTGGGAAAAGCTTGTGGAAAATGAGAGGGACTTCAAGATTGCAGATTTCCCTGGGTGGCTGCTATTCATAGAGAGAGACACGAGAGAACTGGTTTTTTTTTGTGGAGAAGTCTCCATAACATTAACAAGAGGGACTTCTCTCCCCAAATAAACTGAAGAACGACTATTCCAGAGGTGGTAAACTGACTGAAATTTTAGGTTTTGTTTCTTTACATCGTCAGTGGGAAGAAAAGGTTGTGGGGAGAGGAAAAGTGTTCTGAAAGTTTTGTTCTGATTCTTATTATTCTTTCTTTTAGTTACTGTTAATAAATTTTTCCTTATACCTTTTTAAAGTTTTGAGCCTCCTTTACCTTTCTTCTAATCCTATCTCACAGCAGGAAGTGAGTGCACTGGTGATTAGCCAGCACCGAACCCACCACACTCATTGGTCTGCTGCCCGAGAAATCTCAAAATTAGCAAAATCTCAAACTGACAAACCGAGACCACTACACAAAATTGGTGTTTCTGCCCGGTTTCAAAATGAAACCACCACATCATCCAGTAAAGAATGTGGGCAATTGATGAACACTGTAAGATGGGGATTTATTGGAAGAAATAAATAGCAAAGCATGTATTAGATCGTAAGGTTAAGTAGAATGATAGTGAAAAGTTTCTATTTTAATTATGGTAAAAGTCTAAGGGTGGAGGTTAGTAAAGGAAATTTTTTCTTTCTGTTTAATTTAGTAGGTTTTATTGTTCAAGGTAGAAGTTGTATATGGAATGTAATTTTGATAAAAATTTTTGACATGTGTACTTTGCAGAAGCAAGGGGTAGAATGTCCCGGTTTTTGCATGGGAGGTATTTAAGGAAGTGATGCAAAACTTACAGCCACTGGAAAACTGTAAACACCTCTGTGAAACACATATCTAAAAGACAAAACAAACCCTGGAATTTCCTCTTTTCCTTCTGGCTTGGGAACAGGTAACAACGCTGGCCTGGCCCCTGTCTTGTCTGGGCCGGGCAGGCCAGGCTCTGCCGCAGGGCCAGGCCCCTGTCTGGGGAGACTGCCAGGCCCTGTTCTACTGGGCAAGGCCCCAGCAGCTGCCAGGCAGGGAGAGGAGAGGGACTCTGGCTGAAGCAGGGCCCAGCCGCGGCTGTTAACATCTTGCCACCAGGTCCACTCCCTGGAGCGCTTCGCAGCCAGCAAAGCGATCTGTGCAAGAAGGAGATGCCTATTCACCTCCGGGAGAACAAAGACGTGTCAGCTTCCAGGAGGCGCAGAATGAAGCCGCAAAGCACTGGGCTTGTGTGCACAGCCCTCAGACTGCTAGAGGAGCATGGCTGCCAGTGGCCTGCCTGCCGAATTCACCTTAGTAACCGTATGGAAAGAAGTTCACTGACAACTTTTTTGTGCTGCTGCCTATTCCTTTCCCAGCACGCTGCAGAAACTATTGCGCTTTTTTCTAGGCTCCGAGATCCAGAGAACTCTATGCTAGCTGCAGCAGAGAAGGATAGTGCAGAGTACGCCAGTTGGTTTGGTGTGGTTTACCTGCAAGGGGAAAGGTGCAGCCCATGGCTGGCTTTTACTTCTACAGCCTTTTGCTGCCAGAGCCGCTGCTGAAAGTTGCCAAGACAGTTTTGAGAGTGAAAAATGGGATGGCACATCTATCTGAGAAGGAGGGCGCTAAGCAGCAGAGTGTTGTGAGCTCTTCCAAAGCTGCTTGGAGAAAGAATGCCTTGCGTTCTGCAAAAGCCTGCCACAATGAATGTTTAAGAAAGTGTATATCTACATGTTTTGTGATGAGGTCTCATGGCTGCATGTTATATTTTCAAGAAGCAAGAGCATACCCAGCTGATGCTGGTTGTGAACGACCTGTTGCTGGATTTTTGCAATTCCATACACTGTGCACAAAAGCCCAGTGCTCTGCTGCTTTTTTCTTCACCTTCTGTGATCTGCACAGAACTGAAGCTCAGCAAACACATTTAGCTTTGCTGCTTTTTAGCGTCTGTGCTACACACATGCATCTCGGGATCTTTTGTCCATGCGGGGCTGTAATGTGCATGCTGCTACTTCGACCTGAGAAGGAGTGAGCAGAGAGCACTGTGATCTGAAAGCATTTTACAGGCTGTATAAGAAAGAGGAGCGCCCCTTGAATGTTGTGCAAACACAAGTTTCAGGGGCAAGCTCCAGGCAAGTCTGTTGTATTGGCACAGTTTCTCCTTGAGAGACATAGTTGAAAAGCTTTTCGGTAAGATTCAGACCACAAGAGATGCAGAATACTGGACTACATGGCACTGAGAGGGTAAGTAGCCCTCTTTTGGTTATATTCCACCCATCCTGCTGATCATATTTCTTGTAGAATCACAAGTTTCCACCAAACCAGTGCAAGAAGCTAAATGAAACAGAAAAGTCACTCTCCTGAAATTCAGGTGTGTGTCTTTCTGGTGTGACTTGTCCATCAGACTTGTCTTCTGCTTCCCTTGACCAGACATGTTTTGTAATAGCAACTTAAAATAAGACTCACTATTGCTGCTGTTGGAGTATCAGCAAAAATATTGTTTGGTATTTAATTTTGGCATTTAGTTTCTTGATACCAAAATGAATTTTCCAGCTTAAAAGAGCTTAGTGTAAATATCTTCTGGTTTGGCTTGCCAGGGAAACAGCCTACAGAGGTCTATAACATGTTCCATGCTGTGCACAGTGCCTTGGCTACATTCTTGTTCCTCTTAGTTTGTGGCTTCAACGTCCTCATTTTGCTATTGTGGGGTGTTCAAATTTGTCCTGTTCCTTCACAAACATTTTAAAAATTTCTTCTTAATGCTAGTGCCATATGTTGGTCCATCTTCTCCTCACCACCCACCACCTCACCAGTGGACTGTTCAACCTCTCTCCTGCTTCCTTTTTCTTATGGTCTGAATTAGCACAGAGATTTAGTTTTCTGTTACTATTATTTACTATTTTATTACTATTCAGGTAACACCAGTCCCTTCTCAACTATGTAGGCTACTGCTTGTTTGTGTAATAAAAAAGCAAGGAGTCTCTGCAATTTCTGATGCACTGAGGACAAAGAGTAGCTTAGGGCCATGAGTAATGTGGATAGGTTAAACCACAAAACTAAAGGCAAATTATACTTTGGATTTTATAGAACCATAGAAAGGCTTGGGTTGGAAGGGACTTTGAAATCATCTCATTCCAATCCTCCTGCTATGGAAAGGAACATATTCCACTAGACCATGTTACTCCAAGCTCCATCCAGCCTGGCCTTGAACATTTCCAGGGATGGGACAGCCACAGCTTCTCTGGAAAACTTGTGCCAGGGTCTCACCACTTTCTGGGAAATTAGTTTCTAATCTAAAAGTCTCCTCTTTTAGTTTAAAACCACTGTCCCTGATCTCACCTGGATTTCCATTGGTTTCTCTGCCACAGCTTCAACTTCTGTTTGCTTTCAGGTACAGCTACTCAGAATTCATTGTTTCATATGAAAAAAGTAAATAGTTTTGCCAAAATAATATAACTTGATTTTAATGGAAGTGAAGAAAGACTGCTGTTTGGAAAAGACTGACTCTTTTAATTGAATGCTTAATTTTTGAAACGTGAGCTCATGATGTCATATGTTTCTGTTTTTCTTTTATAAATGATGAAGGATTTTGCTGGCAGAAAATGTACGTGAGTTTTAAATTCAATATATTATTTCCCTCTGTCCCCCTCAAAAACATACAATTATTGACGTAAAAGACTAATCAAAGGGTCAGGTGCCTTTATTGGATGCCACCTGCATGAAGCTCTCTACGAATGTAGCCAGGCTTCTCCAGCCATGCTGTAAGCTCTCTCATGTTTTCTAGGAGTGTAAACAATCCCATGCAGATGTGTCACAGCAAACCTAAGCCAGAACAGCCCAAACTGCATCATGCTATAGTTTCCTGTGAAGAGCAATACCTATTCAGCTTTTGTGTTCCAGTTTGAGTATGGTGGCAGGCTGGTCTTCTTCATGATCTTTTGACAAAAGAAATAGCTTCAAAAAATCAAGTTAATACCAGAAAATCCCCAAATTACTTAATTTGGTTATGCCATGTACCATGACACTATAAATATGAATTTTTCACTATGAGAATAAATTCTTCACAATGGGGTTGGAAGTAGGTTATCTTTAAGGTCTCTTCCAACCCAAATTATTCTATGATTGTGTATCAAATGGAATAAAAATTATGTTTCTGTAGGTAAATTCTTATTCTATTGTTCATGTGTCTCCCATATCCTGCTTTTACAGGTGAACTTTTGTAATGGAACTTCTAAGCACAAAAGGCATGTGCTGAAGTGAGGAAGACTGTGCTGTATCCGAATGATGGCAACATCACCTAGCAGTGATTGGTTTTATATCAATACTGCACTGCCAATCTAAAAGCCACAAGGGAGTGTCATTGTTTTGGGAAAATGTGTTAACTTCACCAAACTCTTCAGCTGGACCAGCTGTGGCTTCCAGGTTGAGAAGTATGCAGGAGTTCTTTTCATGTAGCCTATGGGAAAAAACCCACATGAATGGTTGTGGTGGACTAGTATCTTGCCTCTCATCAGGACCCATCCCACTACTGTCTCTCATGAGCAGACCCAACAGTACAATGCAGTATGAGCTCTGCCTCAGCTTGGCATATTTATAATAATGTATTTCTTTTTCCAATGGAAAAATGTTATAAAAGCTGTTTGGTTGTGGTTTTGTGTGTGTGTGACACTTCTCCATAATATGGCATCTGGGGACATGGTTTAGTGGTGAACACAGTGGAGCTGGTTTAATGAGTACTCAATAAACTTAAGAGGTTGTCTTGGTTTAAAAAGACAGGTGTCTGCTAAGGAAAAATAACAAATCCCCTCCCTCCAAATCACCACAATTTTTGAAATTAAAAGGCTCTCAGGCAAAAATATGGGAATAGGAATAACAGTTCTTTACTAGGAAAACTAAAAAGAGACAAATTTAACTAGTACCAGCAAACGAACAAAAGAAACAAACAAAAGAGAAAAAAAAGCCCTGACAGAGTCAGGATATGACCTGCCACCCTGGAGGTCAGGGTGTGGATAACAGTCCAGTTTATTGGTGGCTGCAGTCCTCCTGGAGTGGAAGACACAGTTCTGTCAAAGCAGCATTCCTGCAGAGAAGAGTGTAGGCTCCCTCCAAAAATCAGGTGGTGCAGATGGGCCTGGTCTTCCTCTGGAAATCCAGTGGAGAATGAGGCTGCTCTGTGTTTCAAAAGTCTCTCTTTCATTCCAGTAGGAATGCTTGGCTCCTCCCCCCGGGAGGAGCACCTCACAATGGCAGAAATGTAATCTTATCAGTTATGTAGTGGCACACAATGGCCCATTAACAGAAGATATCTCCCCAAGAGAGATATTGTTTGTGGAAAAGATAAGAAAAAACTGCCCAGATAACAACCCCATCTTTATCAGATGGCAAATAGAATATTTTAACAATCCAGGACAGCAGTTTGTTTCCAACCTTAATGACTCTATGATTAGTGTTTTTCTTATCCTCAGGCCTTTTTTCAAATACATACCAGTAGGCTGCTGATCAGTTCCCTCCTTTAGGTAAAAGCATGCTTCTGTGGTGAAGAGGCTTAACAAGGGCTCACACTACCAGAAATTCTGTGACTCCAGGCTTGCTTTGCTCTTCACCTTGGCTCCCCAAGCCTTTGGCCATCTACCTTCTCCACAGGGTAGTGTAAAGGTAAAATCCATTTGTGATTGAGTCGCTTGGATACCATTGGCACTTGGGGCAAAATTAAAAGTACATAAATAGAAAAATGCATCTTCTAGAGTCTTTTCTCTGGCCTCCAACCCTCCTCATGTAATTAACCAACCACTGTGTCTTTCCTTGGGCCAGCTCAACATCTGAAGCTGCTGCTCATCTGGTGTCCTCGCTCAGCAGTTCTCTACAGGGCCCTGCAACTTCTCTCCCCAGCAAGCAGCTTTTAACTGATAAATCATCACTCTCTTCTAGCATAATTTCTCCCTTCCCTGCAATGTTCCTGGTAATGTCTGAAGAATAAGACCAAACTAACATTCCAGCGTTTCCCCACACTATCTGCTCCTCAGAGGAAGCTGTGCTCAGTTTAGCCTTATTCTGCTGTTAGATTATATGTTATTTATATAGAGAGATTGTCTGATTATATATCTGTAACCTTTATTACTTAATTCAAGTCCAAGTTTATGAGTTAGACTAAGAAATCCACAGAAGTCATAGCTATGACTGTGCAAATACAACCATGCAGTGATGTCCAAGATGTTTGTAGTTTTGATATGAGATAAAGTCTTTTAGAGGGTTAGGTTAAGATGATTTAGTTGGGTCCAAAGGGACTGTACATCAACCAGTCCATGCTCATGGTAGTAGAGTTACACCAGTTGAAACCTGCTTAGGAGCTTCAATTCCAATAATTTTTTAATATTTTAAACTGTCTTTTGCTCTATTCCCAAATGATCTTCCCACTAAATAGAAGGTCAGGGCACACCAGTTTGGAGACTATAAAGGAACTGGAAGTCATTCTGGCTTCTTCTGAATTGTCAAAAGCCACTTTTATCTTTTGCTGTTCCCTTTCTCCTGACTTATGGCAATATACATGGTTTCAGTAGCCTAACTTCATGGGCTGCAACTCTCCCAGTAAGCCCAACAGGGTCAGAGCATGGTCATGTGATTGTCAAGACCTTAACTGTTAACACAACTGTTGCTATTCATGCAAAGCAACCTGACATGCCTATTCACAGATCTGAGCACATGTTTCAGAGTAAATTCCTCCTGAGTGGAAGCCCTGAAGCAAAACTCAGCATTTTACTCAAATGCAAAAAAAAATTTCTTTATACAACAAAGCGAAATTTCACTTGAAAGTTATAGAATCACAAAATGGTTTGGATTAGAGCTCATCCAATTTCACTTGTACATCAGATTGCTCCAAGTCCCGTCCAACCCAGCCTTGAACACTTCCAGGGATGGGGCAGCCACAGCTTCTCTGGGCAACCCGTTCCAGGGCCTCACCACCCTCAAATGGAAGAATTTCTTCCCAATATGCAATCTACATCTACCTGCCTTCAGCTTAATGCCTAATCGAAGTCTTCATGTCTCTGTGTTCTTTGTTTTAGGCTTTCAACAGTTAACTTCACATCTTAGCTGGTCTTCCTCATCCTTTTATAGCTGATCATAAATACATTGCAATGAATTCCAGTTACTAGATAACATTTGTAGGATACCTTAGATGTGAACAGTATTTTATAGATTGCATGTAAGACATACTCCCTGTCTAGGACACTGAAATCTAAAGTAGTCAAGTTTAACACATGGCAGGGCATGAGAAAATATTTTATCTCAAGGATTATGTGAGGTTGCCAATGATTAGAAAAGAGGAGTGCTGGATTTTGAGCAGTGCTTTGAAGAAAGGATGTTTCACAGATGAACACAGAGAAAGGGCAAAGGCACAAGGCCAAGAATGTGAAGAGATAAAAAACGAAATTAGATAAGAAGATAGAGATAAGCCAGTGCACTGTGAAATAATACTCTGGATCTTGGTCCTGGGTGGAAGAACTCCAGTTATGAAGGCTGGTGAGTAGTGCAGGTAGAAAATAAGAGATCTTAGGACAGCTGTGTTTATAACTTCGTGTGATTGAATACTGTGTGATTTCTTGGTCTCCAAGAAGGACGTGTGGACTTGGGAATGAAAGAAAAGCATGAGTGGTGTGCTGCACGAAGGACAGAAAAGGAGGAAAAATAGTCAGAGGTCTATGAATCAACGCAAGAGGAAGAGGTGGGATCTGGAAGAAACAATGTGTTCACTTCTGGGAACAAGAAGTGTGTTTGAAATGCAGGTCTTGGTAGTGAGAGCTCCCTGTGTCAACATAGAGGGGGAAGAGAGGTCATAACCCAGTGCCAAAGTAAAGCATCATGGCTGGATGGCAGGAGAAGCATGGACAAAATACTTCAGGAGAGAAGGTGGATAGAAGGGAACATGGAGGACCAAAACCATGATCCAGCCCAACACCAACACACAGAATAAGATTAGAGACAGAGGAGCCCTTCCAGAAAGATTTGTGGGAAAATGTTCAGGGACACCTTCTTCAACTTTGTTCTATCAAACAAACTTTTTGTTCTGTCTGTTTCCTCTGTCTTCTCCAATGTAGAGACGCCAACTGCTTCTGCCTGGATGTGGCTATTGTTGCTTATCATAGAATCATGGAATGGATTGGGTTGGAAGGGGCATTAAAGATCATCTAGTCCAACTCTCTGCCATGGTTGGGGACACCTTCCATTAGATCAGGCGTACTTCCAAAACCACAAGTCTGTGCTTTTCCGTTCTGTGCCTTACCCTTGATAAAATTCCCCTTCAGATAAATCTACACCTTGCAGAAACCTTGATGGCTTTTGTTGAGCATGACTGTTGCTTCCCTGTGCTCCCATCTGTGTTGACCTGTCTGCCCCTTGCTTTGTTCTTTGACTGTCAGTCAAGTAGACCCTCCATTTGACCTTCATGGTGCTGCAATGATGCAAGAAAGCCATGTCCTGGTCTAGGTTTTCCTAGGTTTTCCACCCTGGCAGCTGATGCAGAATGAGTTATCATCCTCCTCTTGGCAGGACTGGTGGAACTCCCTCCCTTGGGTATAGTAATATGTGTCAAAAAGAACACTCTGCCTTTATGTTGCTAATTTGTACAAGACCCTGAGCTAAAAATTAGCATCATGATGTGGATCCAGGAGCTGGTTTGGGGCACCTAGGTGGACACAGGATCTGAGAAATCTCCTGGTTTAGCAATATAAATGCAGAGAGAATGAGTTGTCTCCAGCAGCACCAACGTAACAGAAGAGAGTTACGAGCAATTGATGGGTGAGGAGGTGGGGGGATTAAAGACAAAAATAAAGAAACCCATAAAAAAATTCAGGAAGACTGCTTTCGTCTCCCCCCCCCGCCCCCC
>VWZP01000147.1:0-59780 GCA_013396995.1 Dicaeum eximium | reverse complement strand
TCTCCCTGTTCAGACGTATCCTGTCCGTTTAGTTCCCCTTGGCTCACCTATCCGTCGCTGCAGACAGGGATTGTGGGCCCAAAAACGCGGATCTTTCACCATCACGATCCAGTTCCAAGGGCTCGTCGATCGCCGCCTGATCAGGTCTGGCTCATTCCTCACACAGAGGCACAAGTTATTGGCGATGGAGAGGACAGGGAGACTGAATGTCCATCAGAATCCAGAATCTGATTTTATTGGGAACTTACACAACTCCTCTGTCTTTTCCTGTGCTGCAGTATGGCAGACCACCAGCACTTATGGCAGAGCAACAGTAGAGCCACAAGCAGCATCCAGGAAGGCTGCAAGCATCTGCTCCTTCAAAGGGCTGAAAGCTTCTCCAGTGCCCTTCAATGCAGCCCCTTATATATCATATGCATATCACCTGTGTGCCTTCTTGTGACTGGTCAGTACTTGGCTCATTGCCTTCAATATCAGGCACCTGTCCTACACAGCTGTAGTCTATTAGGCAGGAGGCTTGACCACAGCCCTACTCCAGATTACCATAAGCTGTGTGCCTACAACACTGCGGTTTCTCTTCTGACTAATGCAGAGCCCATAGCAGTATGACAGGCATTTAGAGCCGGAGCCAGGGCAAGAGGAAAGTGTCTTGATGCAGGAATCTTGGCTGCCATGAGAGAAGCTAGCCAAAGGAATTAACAGTTTCTGCTCCTTGCTGCAGCTGCCACCATGTGGCAAGAGATAAGCAAGTCTGTGTTCTATCCCTGTGGCATCTTCTCAGGACACTGGAGATCCATCCTGGTAACATGCTTTTCCTATGAACTTGGGACATAATTTTTATCGCTGAAGTACATGCTGCCCTGGTCCAGTCAACCCCATATTCCCTGGGGATGCTTCTCTCACCTCTCCATGGTGGAGACACAGCGGAGTAGCAGCTTGGGGGAGGCTGTACACTGGTCTTGTCCAGACCAGTCAGGTGCTCAGGGGCATCCCACCTTAAATCCTTCTACCTAGACATTGGTCTCTGACCCACACCCATATGATGAGAAGTACAGCCCAGCCATTCAGGGCTTGGGGGAAAAAACCCTGCTGTAATAGCAGGCTTACTGTATGCATAGGAAACCACGCCAAGCCCATCTCACAGCTGGATTGAGGGGAGTGGTCTCAGGGATAAATAAGAAACACAAGCCATAAAACTTGATGCTATATCTCAGATTCTTCAAAGGCAGAGGTTTTTCCAGTGAATTTTTTTCCAGTTCTTAGAGCTTAGTTCTGCTCCAGTTTGGCAGGGCTGGCTATGTCCTAACCTGCCTCTTGTTTACTGCCTTTTCTGCTGTTGTTTTCCTCTGTGGCTGGCGGTTCACCTCACTGCTCTCAAATGTTTGGTGGTGAGAAGGGAGCAGCAGTGTCTTCCCCTCTCTCTGTAAAAGGGTAGCTAAGGACTCTGATGCCTCTACCAAACCAGGCACTACAAACCTACGCTTCATTTCAGTGTTCTAGGCTCCTGAATAAACACCATTGTTCGTAACAAATGCATTTTAATGTCCTAGTTCTGTGTGGTATTCATGCGGGGGGGGAGACACCTTGTAGAACTCACCGCTGCTGCCACAACTGACAAGCAGGATTGCTCCAGGTCATGCCAGAGTTCACACCTCTCTCGAAAGGCAGCTATAAATTGCATGGAAGCTGCAGCAACAGGAGCTGCTCAGCGGAGTCAACCAGGGCTCTTGGGCCTGAAGATAAATGGGAACTTTCACAGAAGCCATGGATTAATATAAAAATTCACCCTCTTGGACATGAGACAGCATTCCTTTGTCCTGCCGCCTCAAAGCTTGGTAAGCATCCACCTTTCAGTTTAATGGTCTCGATTTATTTTGGAATTGTTTATAACCCCTTTAATCAGATTTTGCCACTGTGGTGTCTATGAACATGTTTGTAACCAGTCTTGACACGGCAGCTACTCCTCACTGTGGTTGCTGGAATTCTTAATGGGCACTGCTGGCAGCTGCCAGAATGAAAGGGAAATGTTGTTCTCATTGTGGTGTTATTGAGATAACTTGCACTGAAATGCATCCTGGAATGAGCTGTGGAAAATACGCAGCCTAATAGCATCGAGGCTATGAATGATCTTAAACAGTTTCTTTGGCTCAAGTCGGAGAACTGCGCCCATTGCACAGGTCCCGGTGACTTAAGAGACGTCTGTGAGGCCTCCTCGCCCTACGAACAGGTGCCGGCACGCTGAGGCGCGGAGCCCGCCCGCTTCTGTGCCTGGGGTGTCCCCGGTACCCTGACGGGTTCTGCCCAGCCCGGCTCCGTATCTGGGGTGTCCCCGGTGCCTGGGAGGCTCTGCCTGGCTAGGCGGGGGCGGCGCGCGGCGCGGGAGCGGCGCATGCGCAGGGGCGGGGCCCACGGAAGCGGAGCGGCCGTGCAGAGCCGACTCCTCCCCGCGCCTCCTCCCGGCCCGGCTGGCCCGGGCGGCTCCGACGGCGCTCCTCTGCGTTGCCGCCGACGTGCGGGAGGCGAGGTGAGGTGAGAGAGAGACGCCGGGCCGTGCGGGGGTCGCTGCCGTCTGTACTCTTCGCGGGGCCCGATCGAAATCACCCCCGCGTAAGCGCCGCAGGACCAGGGGGGCCGGGCCCAGCCGAGCCCCGGGAGCGTTGTCCTCGCCTTACTCTCACCAGACTCTGCCCTTTTCCCAGCCAAGGGCGGCCGAGTCGGGCCGGTTCCCGTGGATCCCGGGCTGGGAACTCTGCTGGTTTTCGTCCCGCCACCTCCCTGTCCCCTCGGATGTCCCGGACTCGCATGAGGGGAGCGCGGTGCGGTGCGATCTGGTAGCGCGGCCCTGGCACTGCCGCAGCAGCACCCGCCATGGGCAGGAGTCCAGCCTCTGCTCCACGAGGACCCCTCAGACCGGGCATCTGCCCCCCCTGCTGAAACGTGAGCTCCTGGGGCCTAAAACGCGGGGATGCGGTGTATGTCCGGCTGCGTCCATTTCTGAAATGTTTCCTTGTAAATATTATGTCAAAAGTTTATTTTAGATCATGCAGATGTGATTTGGTAGATGTAGAAAAGTAGGCGGTGTATTTTCCTCTGTGAGCTCGTCTTCTCATCTTTTCAGGCTACTCACCTCTCATTTGTTTTATTTTGCTGATTTCCCAAAGTGTAACTCTTAAGCCCCATTAAATAAGGAACGTCTTTATGTGCCTTTACCAGCCCAGCTCAGTTGATGAGGAGTGAGCCACCAGGTATTTGCGTGACAGCAGATGCCCTGGGGCGTGAACAGGACAGTGCTGGCCAGAGCCCTTTCTCTTTCAGAGGATAGCTTGGGATAACAGGTGGGGAACTGGTTGGGTGAGTGGAATTGATGATACCTGAAGAGATGTGTGTTTGCTAGGCAGGGGCTGGAAGGCTGATGGGGCAGTGCTCGGAAAGGCAAAGGCTCAACAGCCACGATTCTGCTGCTCCGAAGCAACTCTGTGTTCAATTCAGCTGTGTCTGCACTGGTTCCATGAGTAATTTTATGTTTTGGTGTGGTAAAAGTATGCCAGTAGAGCCATGCAACCAGGCCCTTGACTTTCCTCATTCCACATCTATATTGTTTCATTAGTTTCAGCTATGTTTAGCTCCAAAAATACCAATAGATTCTGTAGGACTTGACTATTTAATTAGATCAGCAGGAGGAAGTGGAATGAGTCTGTGCTGGCCAGGGGTCTGTTGGCAGCCCATGCTGCTGGCACAGATGGATACAGTGTCTTGGGGGGTTCTTGTGAGTGAACTGTGGTAGATCACTGTCACCCTGTTGCACTCCTAGCCAGCTCAGTGTCTCTCACTCCACCTCTGGGAAAGTGGTTCTGGTGTCTGTGTGAAACTCTGCTCCAGTGCCCCCTCCTCCCCCCCTTGCTGAGGCATTTGGTGAGTGGGCAGCTGGACAAGTATTCTGGTGTGTGGCTGACAGGACCAGGAGAGGTCCTGCTGCTGTTGCTCTTGGTGTAGAAGCCTAGCTCTTCTACTTAGCTATCAGGCCATTTTTGAGTTGTTTTTAAAGCTAGTTCAGGCAGTAGTTACTGAGAGACTGAATGAACAGTAGATTGACTGAATTTTTGTCAGAAGGTACCCACTGCCTTGAAAAAGGAAAGAACAACACTGTTACTATAGGAGTTTAAGAGCTGCTGTTATGTACGAGAATAATGTGCCTGTCACATCGTAGCGATAAGTGAGGTAAGTCATTTCCCATCAGTAGCAGGGGATTGATGGAGTACTGTATCTAGTAGATATCGACTCCAGTCTTTTCTTAACATCTCATTAAACCACAGCCACAGTTTATTGTTTCTGTAGGATCACTAAGAGACTCTATCAGGAGGAGAAAGGAGATCAACAGCAAAATCGTGATCCTATCTTGCAGACACGGTGACTTCAAACATCAGTGAAGCAGCACACAGAAAACTGGTTCTGTGGTCAAATGTATTGCAGGTTCTGTGGTTGTGTAGCTCTTGCCTGTGGCTGTAATAAATACTCGGCATACCATACAGATCTTGAGAGTAAGAGGCTTAAGAGTAAGAGAGTAAGAGGCTTTATGTACCTCTAACATGCAATAGGAGATTTCTCAAGATGTGTCTCAAAAAAACCCTCTAAAATTCCTCAGGTGAAGAGTTGCTGTGGAGACAATGCTAGGTAGAGTCAAGCATGCCAGTTACCTTTTTTTTGTTTGTTTGTTTGGGTCACTTATGATTCAGTCTGTAATGCCGATCTGGAGTGGGGTTGGAAGTGTAACTGAATATTCAGTACCGTGTTACATTGAATCACTGCGTAGCAAAACACAGAGATGTTTTAGTATTAATTGGATGGATATAAGGCTCTATTTTTCCAATATGTCTTACTTCAGAACACTGAAAATAAATTTCTCCTGACACGTTAAATGCTACATCAAGACACTTAAAGCAATACAGTTTTATCCCATGTAGTCTGAAACACAGTAAAAATTTAACTTGAATAGAAATCCATTTCCGACTTAGGTGAAGTGTGCTGTAATTTGCTCACATAGATGAAATATGCTGTTTCAACTTGTTTAATCTGTTAACTGCTGTACCCAAGACTGCTTGCCCTTGCTAAAAGCCTGTCATCACAAAACTGCCTCAGAGAAGGAGAAAAGGAATGCAGACTTCTAAGCCAAACGAGAGATAAGAGAAGCCCCCTCGAACTTTGGAGCAAGATAAAGCCAAAGTTAAGGCTGCAAGAGACAAAGAGAGGTCAAGAGGACCAGAAAGCTCTCTTTAAAAACTAATTGTAATGAGAAACTAGTAAAATGACTATGCATGAACCTACTGTGAAACCCTATGCATACGCACAAGTAAGGAAGATAAAAGAGACTTTTCAGGAGTGTACATGTCTTTTGGGAGAGCTGACATGTGCCCAGCACTAAATAAAGATACATACCTACTTCCCAACTTTTACTAGTTGTGGAGTCGTGGACTTAGTTTTTTCTGCAAATCACTTCTCATGGACCACATTACTGGCAGCTGCAAAGGAGATCATGGATGCTTCTTAGGGTTTATGGCGCTTGTGATCCAGAGTAGGACTACTGTGGACATTACTGGTATCTGATACTCTACCACCTGCAGTTACCCTGTGCTGAGGTGCTCTAGTTCACCTTACCATATGTATTCAGGAGTCCTGAGCATTTGCAGCTAGAGCAGGATGAGGAGAAGGAGCTGGCAGGGACATGGAATTTTCTTTGTCTCAGCTGCTGTGAGCCATGACATAGTTTGTTTGTGGAAGGGCGGCTGCTGCTACTGCTTCACATTCTTGGCATTAGAATCTGAAGTGTGTACATGGTCTGATCCTGCTTTTGGTCCAGGCCCTCTGTGATCCTTATCTGGCAGGGGAGACATGCCGTGCTATAACCCAGCCTGTGTTAATTTGGCTTCAAGGACCTTTTTGTAGGTAGATCAAGGCAAACACACACAGTTGTTTCTCTGCCTCTGTGGTCTATAAGGCTGCTGCAGAAATGAAAGGTGGTGAAGGACCTGCCAGGCACACCACGGCAGTCCATAGCTGCCTCCACGCTGGACATTCTACCCCAAAAAGCATCCCCTGTCTCAGCTGATGTGACTGGCAAGACAGAGGCAGAGGTTTGTGCAGTGCAAGAAGCACAGGTCCTTTTCTTATTTGGGTGTTGTTCTACTGGGAAAACTGTGGGTAAAGTGCACGCTGCTGCTCTGTGCCAAAGCAGGCAGGGCAAGAGTCTCTGCATGAAAGTGTTCAGAGCTCCCTGTTTCAGCTGAGGGTTGCTGACTAAAGTTTTCAGGCAAAACAAAAAGCATAGCGTTCCCAGGTTCCCTCATGCTTGTAAAGTCCATTCTTTATGAGGATCATTCTTTAGTCAAAGAAGGGTGGGCCTAGTTCTCCTCTGTTGACAGTGTTTTATGCTTTATTCACTTCAGGAGAGTTGCTTCTGAATTTATGCTGCCACGAATGCTGAATCAGGCCCAAGAGCTTGGATTTATCCATGTAACTTTTAGTTGCTATATGTAGATTTTATGAGCCTGCATAGAACTCATTGTTTACTTTTTTAAGTAAAATTGAACATTTTGCGGGATGGCTAAAGCCATGTTTCTGTCTTAAGATGAGCAGAGTGAAACTACACATATTGGAAAAGAAATTGTGGAGCTGCAGTCATGTTCTGTCATTAGGTTCATTCTGGTTTTTTGGAAATTTTGATCTAACGATTAGCTCACTTGAAAATTGTTGTGCATTAATGCTGTACTGTTTCCTTTGGAGCTGGTAAGGATTCTGCCACCAGCATAAATATGAAAGAGGAGTATGAAGATCTCACCATGGTAGAGTGAAAGTAGCAAAAGGAAGTTCCTGGAGTCATACCAGTCCTCTGGCAGGAATAACAGTATTTTGTGGTATGTAACCATCATATCCTGTTGGAATTAGTGCACCCATTTGTGTTGTTTGTTGTGTGAGAAAACAGGTAATGATGCCATACTGGGGAGGATTCTGGTCTGTGAACACTGTGTATAATGAGAGGGTAGGACGAGAAAAGGGAAGTGCATTTTTCCTGCTGATCTTGGAACAGGGTTTTCAAGACAGTAAATTAATGTTCTTGGAAGATGTGTTATCTGTAACTTGGCTTTGAAGAGTAAAAGCCCTGCTTTGCACATAAGCAGGTGTTGTCTTTCTGAGTCCTGAAAAGTCTGAAAAGCACTGGAACATTCTGTACGGTATTCAGAAACTAAAGGACAAATCTTTTGCTGCAAATTGCTGCTGCTCATTTACAACTGGCAGAGCACTGCAGTTGACTCTGGTGAGAGATGTTAAGTCACCTCCCCAACCTCATGTATACATGCTTAGAGTCTGAGGGACTTTCCTCAAAAAAACCCCAGAACTATTCTTTTTCCTCACTCCACCAGCTCTAGAATGTGAATGTCATCTCGCCAGATGCCCAGAACTAAATACAGTGCTCTAAACAAGGTGTCACAAGTGGCTTGTATGGGAAAAGAAAAAGACTACAACAGCCAGATACTTTTTTGGCTTTTAAATGGTTCTTTGTGGGGTTTGTTGGGGTTTTTTTTGGTGGTTTTTTTTTTTTGTTTGGTTTTGGTTTTGGTTTTTTTTTGTATGAAGAATTATGGTTTTGGCCTCTACTTTATATTTGTTAAATACAAATCTGTGCTTTCCAGGAATTAATTCCAGGGCTCCTCAGTGCTGACTTTATTGAAACATACATGCTGGCAACATGAAAATAACCCAGAACCTTACTGGTCTTGCTTTCATGCATGATGTATATTGCATATGCTGACATTCCCTTCTTAACTTGATTGTGGATCTGTGGCCTTGTCTTCCTCTAAATCCTTTGCTTAATATTTTCTCATATGGATGATGATTTTTGAGCACATGCCAAGATGTGTCTTTAAATGCATTTGAGAGCAAATATGTGGAAAGTGAGGGAACATTGACTTGGCTCCCTGGTTCAAGTGAGGACTTGGAGCTGTGGAGCACATGGAGATGGCAGAAGGCAGATCTGAGTGAGTGGTCAGAGCAGCACAGGCAGCCAGTACCCAGAGAAATGCTGTTTACAAGTACCCTCTTTTATCTTGCTGCAGGTGCTCAGTGCAAAACCCAGATGCTGTGGCACAGGGAGTTTCTGCTGTGTGGAGTAGTGGACGGAATTCCGAGCTGTTGTGTTCCAGCCCAACCTGTGTGCCTGAGCCTGTGTGGAGAGGTGCTGCCATGTACTCCAGCTTTGTGCTGGTTCTGTGTGTGAGCCTTGTGATAATTTTAACTCAGGAATTGAAGAAGGCCTGTACTGTGGCCTGGGGATGCCTGCTGCCAGTTTTGGATCTGCTTGTGTGAGAAATTGCTCACCGTCTTTTGCAAAGAAGTTTAGTATTTTAGCTGATTTTTTTTTTTAAATGCAGCCACAAACGAAAAACATAACCTTCACAAAAATAAACATGCATCCTTGTGCCAGCTGGGGCCTTGGCATGCTTTATGCTGCATAACTTGCTGAGACTGTAATTTCTTTGAAAAGCAGTTAGATATTGGCAACTATGAAATGTCAGCCCTCAGTAAATGTTGTAATAAGCTATTTTATCTACAGCTGGGGATTTAAAAAAGAATAATTAATCAGAGTGTTCTTGGTAGTTAATGCAAGAATAAAAATCAGACTTTGGACACACTGAATAGCTTAGGAGAAGGAAGCAGGGTGTGTTTGCTAAGGGCCACAACTGTCTGGATGCATGCCTGGGAACCTTTATAACCAGGTTATTTAAGTTGTGTATGCACCTGTGCCACAGCATATCCCTAAATTTTTACTTTGGTTTACTAGATCTATCTAGATGCAGCTGTTAAAATGATAGTTGTTTTGGAAGTTTATGAGGATTCCGTTTTGGGAGGTGGAAGTAGATAATGTGCTGGTGACTTGAACTTGATTGACTTAAATAGTACTGCAGTAAAACTCATCCTGAAGTGTTTCTCTAAATGTGTGTTAGAGCTGGGAATTGCTGCTGAAGTCTTTGTAAGCTGCTTTTGAGTAACTGGAACATTAGGAAATGATCTTTGAGGAGTTAGGTAGAAAGGCTCAGTTCTAACTTGTGTTGGTGTTCTTAATTTATGGAGTATATACTTCGCAAACTGTAGTGCTTGGATTTTTTAGCAGAGGGAAAAATGAGTTCACCATCAAGCAAGCAGCTGTCTTTCCTTTCGATAGTTCAAAGTTTCTATTTAGTGGTTCCATAAAAATTCTTGGTTCATGTTTGTTACACTGATAGATGCACAGCTCCTCCACTTTGGCAGGAAAGCCCTACAAAGATATTTTCAGCACCTGTTTTGCAGTATGTCTCTTTAAATGTTTAACTTTATTGCAAATTTTTGCTAGAAAATAATGATCTGCCAAAGTAAATATTTGGTTTGTTATAATGCAGGTTCATTTTTTTATGTTTATATGAAAAATATTTTTTCATCCCTTGATATTTCATGAATGCCTGGGCATATGTTAGCTATCACTTGTGGTGTTAGACCTTGATAGCTATGGTGTATTTCTGTGTGGTTTACAACAGCTCTGGAAGCCAGAGAGATGTTTTAGCTGGATCCTGTGTGATTTGATCTTTGCTGGAGTGGTGTACTCCCATGCGTGCAGCGATTCGATCCTTGCTGGAGTGGTATACTCTCACTGGGCACCTTCCCAGGCTGCTGGTGGCCGCCTGTTTGATATGTCACAGAGAACCATGGCTTTCAGTACTCCACAGTGAGCTGGAGGAGGCAGCTGCTTTTTTTTCCTCCTTTTTAGTATGGCACCCTGAGAGCTATGTGTAAATTCAACCTTTTAATTAAGGTTTATTTCAGGGCAAGGAGTGCATAATGCTGTGGCAGCTCCACTGATGCTCTGTGTGTTGCTTTTCATTGATTTATGTGCTCTAAGAACCATACAGTGTTCTAAAATGACCACACAGTGAGAACATACAGAGTTGTTTTTCAGTAGTTACTATCAATATTCTAATTGTGACTAGAAGAATATTAGCTCGCATAATCTCGATAATGTTCCTGGCAGGCTTTTGGCTACGTCACCAGAGTACAGAATGTAAAACTAAAAAAGTCTTGGACCTTGGGGTTAGCTGGGTAGTATGTTTAACTGAGGATGGCTGGATTAAGACCCTAACTTGGAAGCAGCGAATTGAAGAAAGTAGTCTTAATATCAAGGCATTGTTTCATACCACCTTTTCCTTCACAAAGGCCTGTGTTCATCAGTTTGGTTAAAACTGCTGCTAGGAGGCAATGCACAAGTCATGATGGGAAGACTCTTGGGGTTTTTGTTTTTGGGCATTCCAGTTCCTCCATGCAGGTGGGTGTTGTGCTCCCTGCACAGTTCTGTCCATGAGGATATTTCCTTTGCTGCATGGGATCAGACTGTAATGCTGATTACAGGCATTTGCCCTATGTCGAGGCAGGGCATGCCCTTGGGCCCAACAGAATGGCAAGACAGCCTTTATTTTGCTAGTGGAAACCTTCCTTTGGAACATTTTGCTGAAATCTGGTGCATTAGAAGGACAAGAAATTAAAAAAAAGGTAGATTGTAGGTTCAGCTCATTTACCAGTAAGCTTTCCATCGAGCAAAATGTTTATATGTGATATATCTAATTTTACCTATGAATGGTCTATCAGTTTTTCTATGTTCATGCTTTTCCTGGTTGATGCATTTTCTTAAAGTAGCGCTAATTCAGGCCAACAGACCATGATTAACTCTGGAAACTAGGGAGAGGTCTAGACAAAGATAAAACATCAGGCCTTGTCACACAGATTATATACATGGTCTCTGACATCTATAGTACACACCTTTTTAGTCTGAATGTACAAACTCCGAAGAAGAGTAGCTCATGTAAAATTTTGGCAAAGTTGATTGTATATGATGCCTGCAGGGTGACTCTTTCAACATTTTATGGAATCCTTTCCTTCTATTCATCCACTGTCTGGTGGCTAGCACAGACACCTAGTTGTCAGTTGAAAGGCTTTTGTCTCAAGCTGGCCAGCTTTTAACTGAAGGCAACATGGTTATTTGCTTGGCTGTTTAAACCCATTTCTAGGCTATGGTCTTTTTCCTGCCTTTCAAATAGTCATTCACCACAGCAAGGCTTAGATCTTCCTCTTACAGATCTATTTCAGCAAAGCACCTGCACCACTGAGTCCTTGCGATTGTGTCCCTGAGACTGTGGTGTGAAAGTGTAAGCTAACTACAAACTGCACATAGGATGGTCATCACTTAAAGGTCAGATCTTCCAAGGCTGCCTGTAAATGTCTGGGCAGTTAGCAAAATTATAATTTCTTCCATGGAGTTTCTTACATTGCAGCCTTGGTGGTCACAGAATGGCAAATTGAACTGTTACTTTTCTAGGCCTGAGTATGATAGTGTCATTTGTGTGTAGGTATAAAATGTGTTTGTGCAATGTTTCTGTGTGGATTTACTGTGTGTTTTAGGAGACTGGACAGAGGCAAGGTGTGGCAAGGTGTTAAGAGCCTGACAGCTTTTTGAAGGTGCTGCTGGGCTTGGAATCCATTTCTGATCAAGAGATTAACATGAAGAAATTGCCAGAAGTTCACTGAACATGCAGGTTTCAAACAAGTAGCTCCTGCTGCAGAATTCTACAGTGCTAGTAGCACAGGGTAGCTGGTGTTTGCTGTACACAGAAGCAGTGGTAGGAAGCTTAGGCTAAGGCATCATTGGCAGGATGGGCAAAACAGAGGGGAAAGCTGATGTCAGCTCTTTGCTGGGCATTGTTCATGTTCACCTTCTCTAGTGGGCAGGAGTAGAACTTTATAAGTAGGAAGAGATACAGGACAGCAGTCCTGGCCACTTGAGGTCATGGTCCTCAAATTGCAGAAGATGTTTGTTTTCTCCTTGATTTGCCCTTTGGTGCTGTGGTTTTGGAACAAAGACAGACTGACTGGGAACAAAAATATTAATTTTAGGGCTGGATTGAGTTCCCCTAGCTCCGTCAACTGGTTTAAGTTACTCGAGAGATTTGTGACTCCCCAGGAACATGGGTTCTTGTTTGTGCAGGGGATCCATCATAGCTGAGGAATAAAAGACAGAAGTGGACTTGTTTGTGTTTGTTTTAAGAGTGGTTGACAGACCTGGAAGTTGTTGAATTTTTACAAAGAAGCTGTATAAAAATCTGGCAGCAGATGTAGAAGCAATAAACTAATGCTGTGTTAAGTCTTGAAACTGTGCTATGTAACCCAAGAAGTATTTTCATCTATTGGCAGCTTGCTCTTTATTATCTGCAGAACGAGAGTGATGGAATTTACTAGCTGTTAAACAATTGAATTTTTCATTTTTAAAAGGACTGTCTTAGATTGTTAAGATAAGATATTCTGTTTGCCATCTGATAAAGATGGGGTCATTATCTTCTGTTAAATGGGCAATTTTTCCTATCTCTTCCACAAACAGTATCTACCTCCGGGGAGATACTTTCTGTTAATGGGCCATTGAGCCTCACTGCAGGACTGATAAAATTACATCATCCCATTGTGAGATGCTCCACCCAGGGGGAGGAGCCAGGCATTCCTACTGAAATAAAGCAGAGACTTTGAAACACATAAGCAGCCTCATTCTCCACTGGATTCCCAGAGGAGCAGCCTTTTTCTCTACTGGATTCTCACAGGAAGACCAGGCCTATCTACACCACTGGACTTTCAGAGCGAACCTACACTCTTTTCTACAGGATTACTGCTTTAACAGAACTGTATCTTCCACTCCAGGAGGACTGCAGCCACCATTCAACTGGACTGTTATCAACACTCTGACCCCCAGGGTGGCAGGTCGTATCCTGACTCTGTCAGGGTTTGGGGGTTTCTGGGGGGGTTTTGTTTGTTTGTTTGTTGGTGGGTTGTTTGTTTGTTTGTTTTTGTTTGTTTGTTTTGTACTAGTTATAGTTGGGGTTTTTTTCAGTTTTCCTAGTAAAAATTGCTATTCCTATTCCCATATCTTTGCCTGAAAGCCTTTTAATTTCAAAATTGTGATTTGGAGGGAGGGGGTTTACCTTTTCCATTTCAGAGAAGGCTCCTGCCTTCCTTAGCAGACGCCTGTCTTTCTAAACGAAGACAAGGACTAAGTAAATGTGTATCTTACTACGCTTAGTCTGAGGTCCCCATACACAATGATTGCCAATGTTTGTTGCCAGTAGTCATGGGAATCTTTTGGTACCAGTGTGTCAGCAAGAATTAAACCCTAGGAAACAACCTGTCACCTGACTGCTGCCTTACTTTCTGGGTTTGATTGCGTTTGGTTCAGATCTGAAAAAAAAAAGTGACACCAACAGACTGTGTGACCTATGTGCATAATAACCCCCCAGTGCAGTAAATATGTGGAGTCGCCAGTATGTTTGGAATGCTCTACTTTTGACAGTACTTGGACTCAGTTTCACCATTTCAACAAATGAGGTTTACTGCCTTCTAAAAAGCCTGTTTCAAAACACAGTGTCCCAGGGTAGAGAAAACAAATCGTTTACACAAGCAAACTAAAAGAGAAGAACCAAATACCCACACTTCTTTCTTCAGGAGTTCCCCTGCTAAGAGTTTCTATGAACTCATCAAGCCAGTGAGTAGGGAAAAACTTCTTAGTTCTAATCAAATGGGTCTGGATGTGACTGCTGTTGCTGCTGAGGAAGGAAAGTTTGGTTTTGATGATATCCACTATCCAACTGGGGGATCAAAAAGAGGAGGGAAAAGTGCTCATCCCAAAACCTAGGGAGGACCTTCATTCCTCCTAGTCTGGAAGAAGACAGCCTGGGAGAGGCTTTAAGCTGTTCTTACTGTTAGAGCCAGCTGGTGCTGTGGCATCAATTCCTCCTTCTGTGCTGTGGGCTGTATGTGTCCTGGTCTCTCAAGGGATTGGAGGAAAGAAGGGGATGGGGAATTACTAGGGTGTGATGATCTTGGTTCACCTTCTTAAATACAAATGTGATGGAAGAAGAGAGAGGGATGAGAAGACTACTGAAACCTGCATAAAGTGAAGGTGTTGCGGAACGTGTCCACCTTACAGTGGAAGGTGTCCCTGGCCATGGCAAGGGAACTAGATGACCTTTAGGACCCCTTCCAACCTAGGCTGTTCTATGATCCAATGAATATGAAATCCTGTCTGTCTGGGATCCTTATGCAGGTGGCTTGAGAAAAAGGGATAGAAAAGGAGAGGAGCTTTAGTAGGAAGTAGAAAACAGTGAAAACTGAAAAGCAGGAGAATTGGATTGGTGGATGGAAACCATACAGGTTCAGGGAAGAAAGCTGGCAAAGTCAGGAGGCTTCATCCCCAGGAGGTCAGCTGCAAGAGTGAAGGCAAGCTGAGTGTAGGGGCTGTGGCAGGGCCTGGGGCTGCTCAGGATCAGCAGAATAAGAGGATGGTGCTAGTGATAGGAAAAGGGAAGAGTGTTGGGAAAGCAGCAATAACCTTTGCGCTGCTGATGAATTTACAAGTCAGCTGTGACAGAAGGTGATGGGGTTATCAGAGGGAAGAGTTATAGGGAGAAGTCTGAGGGAACAATTGTCCTCTGAAGGAGGATCAAGAAGACCACCATGAGGACAGGAAGGGTGACCTATGCTTAAGTGACTGAAATTACACAGGTTGGGACCCGAGCCAGGAAATTTGGTTGAGGTTGACATTGCCAGTCCCATGATGCATGTATAGAAAACAGGAAGAGGAGTGGAATTAACTTGAGACAGATATTTCAACAGCCGTCAGTTTTGAATTTCCTGGGTTTCGTTGCTGTGTGTCATAACCTTGTTTTCACAATTTTTTTTTTCCATAAAGAAATAGGATGGAAGAAGAAACATTAAAGACTGTTTATCAGACTCATGTGTCTCATTGACTTCTCTTTTTTGTTTGGTGAACATTTATTTAGAAACTTAATTGTAGATTCTAAATATTTGAATATTTGGAACTCCCTTGTCCCTCAAAAATAAAATACCTCCAAAATGTATCTCTCCACCTCTCCAGTCCCACAGATAAGCAGTAGTTCAGTAGTTGTATGAAAAAAAGAAAACTTAATATTTTGGAGCATAGTTGATCAAAGTTGTGCATGGATTTTGTAGAACAGTCACTCTTTATAACCACTCTCTATAACCCTCTTATAGACCTGATCATTATGAGGAATGTACAAGTGTCTGAAATTATTTTGAGAATTTAAAATGACCTCCTGATTTTTCCAGTTAGGTCAGGTAGAGGCAATACCATGCATTATGCTATCTGCAGACTTGGTTCTGAATAACTGTTATATTGCCCTATTCATGTCTCCCCTCCGCCCCCAACTAGATCCGATCCTCGAACAGGCAAGAAATAGACTGTGCAAATAGAGTTTTTCTCTCCAGGATTTGATTTGTGGTTTTGTTTTGGTTTATAACCTCCTAGTCACACAAAATAAGTGCAGGCATTTTGTCTAAGCTTTCCATCTCCTATGATGTGTATATGGCACAGCTGACAGGGCAGTGAGAATGTGTGCTTTGGATGTATCCTGCTTGCTGTGTTGGCACACTTGTGCAGCCGTGAGCTGGCAGACATTCATGGCTCAGTATGCTTTTTCTAGTCTGTTATAGTCCGAGTGTGGTTCAGGAACAAATGACACATTCTGAGCCTGGTGGTAGCTTTCCCTCTACATAATTAGCAGTGCTGTGCTTGGGTGGTGCAGAAGGTGTCAAGTCCTTAGTGGGGCTAACCCAATTCCCAAGCCTGTCTTCACAGCCAAGACAAGCAATGATGCAAGCTTTCTGCAGTGAGCAACTTATCTGTTCATTGCCAGTGGATCTGAGCAAGGTTAGGACTGTGAAAACTCTGCTGTAGGCAGAAGTGTTGTTACATAGATCATCCTTGTGTGGAGAGCAGTGACCTTGGTTTAATTAGAGCAAGATTTTCTTGGAGTCTTTTCTGTGCGTAAACCAAAACAAATAGGTCGAGACATAAGCACTGTTCTTTTAAAGTTTTTCTAGTGAAAATATTTTCTTTTGTTCATTGAGAAATAAATCTTCTCATTGGTACTTAGCCTCATGGTTTGCTGTGTTTGTGCATCCTCAAGGGTATGGAACCACATTGGAAGTGTGCTACTAAAAGTGCTTCTTAAAGCAATCGACAGCATTCTTCAAAAGTTAGTAGTGAGTGATGAGTGAATACAGAAGCAAACTGTCCATCACGTCTGATGTCCAGCTGTTTAAAATAAACAGTGCAATGGCAAAAACTCGCATGTGATCTTCCTCATACAGTCTGTTGTATTACATTAACGTCTTGGTCAGAAAGCACTAGTGTAAATATAAGTAATGACATACAAATAAAATTGTTACTGAACAGAAAGCAAATCCACACCTGCAGCTGGAGTGCCCTCAGGTTGGTCACTTTGTGCTGACCTGGTTTGATTCAGGATGTGGGATGCTTTGCATTCTTAAACAGGCAGCTTGAAAATGGATCCTTTCAAGAATTTCAGTGGCTTCACACTAGCTGACCTACAACACTTAGTGTACTTGCTTTAGGGGGATAAAAATCAGGTTTAATCACTGCAATTTTTCCCCATTTGTTTAAACTTGTATAAGTATTTGCATATTACTTACTAGGTGAGCTGCCAGAGTATTAGAAACATTTTCCACTGGTGGATAAATAATAGTGTGGTTTATTTAGTCAGGTTGTCTCTGTAAAAAACGTACATCCGAATTTTTATTCCTCCTGTTGATATGTAGTTTCAACAGTACCTAAATTTCTTTGCTCCAAGTTGAGATGTTTTGAAACTCAGTTTTTTGTGCTCAGGTGTGTGTCATTTGCTAATAAATACAAAGTTAAAAGTCTGATTTATTAATTATTTAAGCTGATATTATGCTTTTTGACTTAGTGCTTCATTTTGGGTTATGTAAATTTAGCAATTCCTGTATGATGAAATGTAAAAATGGGTTTTGAAGCAGTGGAGGGCTCCCACCCTGAAACTGAGTAAGAAAAATCCATGCTTTTCCTCTGATATCTTGGTATTTGCAAAAGAAGCAAACAAAAAATGCCAAAACCCCACCAAAAATAATACCCAACCTCTCGAACACACACTTCTCTGTTCCTTCCCCTTCCCACTTTGTGACATCTTTGCAAAAACCAGAGGTTAGAAAGGGCTTGCAGAGTTCAGCTAGTCCAGCCCTTCCTACAGGCTGATCAGGAGCTTGTGACCTTGTCCCCCTCCTCTGGTCACACCTGTCTTTCCTCTGCATGTGGACTGGCGACAGTGAGGGGTTCCTGTGGGTCACCTCCATCAATGCAGTGTGTGGAAGTGTCACTGCTGAGTGGTTCACTCCTTGAGAAAACCCTCTGACATAGGGCAGTACTGTTCTCAATTTTCATGGGGAACGAAAACTAATTACTCATCAAAGTTCTCACCAAATGTGAGGCCCATTTCTTAAATCACGAGAGTGCATAACTCTGGTACTTCTGGACTGTGCATAGGCCAAGGACCCTCTTTGCTTCCTGAAATCCCAAAACATCTTTTTATTTTAAAGATGATGCCACACTGTTTAGATTTGTCTCCTTGATGCTTGTGAACATAGCGTTTGGTATAAAGCCTGAGTCTTTGTGGTCCACAAAATTACTATTTCGTGTAATATGCTAAAAGTGTGGATTAAGAAGAAAGGATGAAATTATTCTTAACTAATGCTAAGGGCTAAACTGAGAAGTGTCCCAGGTGATTGTGTCTCAATGGTTTTGATTAAGGAATTCAAATATTAGCCTTTACCATGGATATAGCTGAAATAAAGTGCTCTATATTTAACTTATCTTACTCAGCTGAGAGGAAGAGCAACCTGTGTACTGGAAATGAGCAGCTACTGTCACTGGGAGCTATCCAAAAAACAAGGTGCCAAGTGTGGTGCATTTCTGATGATCTGCTTCCTTAGTTAATAGCTAAACCATTAGATTAGTGCCACAATTTATAATTATCTTTCGAATGTGTCACAAGGAAGATGAGCATATAGTCAACACCAGAATAAAGAGAGGTGTGTTTTTTCCCTGGTTAATCATTGCCCTGATGCCTTGGCCTGTGCTGAAGCTGAGGTGCACATCACAAGCTTTTAAATGGAGCTGGGAATAACAGCCTAAGTGGCTCCTGATCTTACAGATTCTTCTTGCACACCATTTAGTGTACTGTGCTGAACTCATTCAAGTAATTATGGCCATCAATGGAAATCTTTCTGTTGATTCTGTGAAATGCAGAATGTAGTTTCTTTGGCATTGGCTGCCTCCTGAATAGCAGTTTACTTTGCAAAACATTTCATAGGGAATAATGAAACCATTGCTTGCTATTATAAGGAGTTCTTTTCTTACAAAGAGATACCTATTAAGCATATTGGTGATGCAACAAGCACAACTAGAAAATGCTATTGCATTAGAATTAAAAGAAGCTATATTTGTCATTGTTCGTGGTATACAAACTATTTAACATTCGCTTTTTTTTTTTTTTTAGTAGTAAAGAGCCTAAAAGATATTTAGGGTTTTTAAAAAATCACAGCTTTTGCAATTCTTTTAAGATCACTTTTCTGTCTCACAATTCATGTCTCATATTTACTTTTAAAGTCAAACAACTTTTAGATCTGTCTGCTGTTTTTTCCCATTTGTGTGTTGCTTTAGGTAAACAAATGTAGTCCTTTCCAATTAATTATGTGAAGAAGAATTTATCAAAAGAATTTGTGTTCCTATAGTTCTGAAAAGAGAATTGCTCTTACTGGAAATCAGCTGAAGCTTTTCTGGAAGCACTGAGCAAAATGAGGACAAGCTTTGATGTACATAATACTCTGCCACATGGGAAAAATGTTTTAAGGTGGGACAAGGGGAAGTGGCTTTAAACTGACAGAGACTAAGTTTAGGTTAGATGGGATGTTAGGAAGAAATTCTTCCCTGTGGGGGTGGTGAGACCTCTGGCACAGGGTGCCCAGAGAAGCTGTAGCTGCCCCATCCCTGGAAATGTCCAAGGCCAGGTTGGACAGGGCTTGGAGCAACCTGGGATAGTGGAAGGTGTCCCTGCCCACAGCAGCTTTTACATCTCCAACCCAAGCCATTCTGCAATTCTGTGATCATGGAAATGTGTGTGTAGATAGAAGTGTTCAGGCTCTCTGAATCATCAGAAATCAGGTCACTTCTTCCCACTTGCTGCATGGAGGATTGTCACCTCTGGCAGTGAAGTGGACAGAGCTTTGTTTTGATGCCTCTGTTGAGCCAGGATGTAAGAACTAGGAGTTGAGCACTGAAACCCTCATCCTGCTCTGGCTTTCATGGTACAGGGGAGAGATCCTTTTTCCAGGTGGCTAAAATAAGCCATGGTCAAGCCCCAGCAGGTGGTTGTCTTGCCCATGTCCCTTTGCATTAAAGTGTCACTATGAATTCTGGAGTTTCTCTAGACCATGAAGCTAATATTGTAATTCAAGCAATTACTTTTTTTTTTGCTTTTCCCAGGAAGTGCAGCTCTATGTTAAACGTTTTAAAGATGTTTGAAAACACTTGTGAATGTTATTATTTTTATTATTCGGTGGTTTTGGCAGGAATAGTAAGTGGAAATTACAGAAATACTACAAGAAACACTAGTTTTTGTGAGGTATGTAGGCCAGGGAATTTGGGAAGAATAGAAACCTTCTGAAAGGTGATCCAAATCAAAGTCAATCTCTTCCTATATGTATTTCTCTGACATTTCTAGAGGCAAAACAAGACATGAATGTATCAACAAACAATCATTCTCTTATAAGAGATTTGGTAGTATCCTCCATGACTAAATGTGTGCCAGAGGAAATGACTTGGGGTTTTATTCCCTTTCGGTAATGTAGAAAGTATGCCATGGGAGCAAGCAGGAAGAGGTTGTTTAGTGGAAGAAAGGAAGAAGAAACTTGGGAAGGGGTACAGAGAGACAGCACTAGCAGCAAACAGAACTCTCCTGGTAGTGTGCCGTGCTCTTGCAACATGCTGTGCTCATGCAAAGGTTGAGGATTGGCTTTTCTGAGGCATTCAGTGTTTGCATAACTGTATGCTCCTGCTGGAAAGAGTGATGCCATGTCTGCTAATGTTGGTGGGAGCAGAGCCAGGCCGATTCTTGTGCCCTTTTCAGATGGAATATGGCTTCATAGATAAAAGAAGTGGGTAGACAGCTGTGAGTGAGACAGTGGATCTGCCCAAAATCTGATGGGACTTAAAGCCTCTCCTGGGAGTGCTGTGCTAAAACAAGTTTGAAGTAATAACTCCTCTTTATCCTTTCATCTCATAAAAGGCTGCCAGCAAATAGGATTTGGAATCAAGGGGAAAAAATAAGCCTGCAGGCAAAAGATTGGTTGAGGCAGGAGTGATGACTGGCTGAAACCAGATGTGGAAAGGTCAGTGGATAAGTCTGGCAGTGATGTTCCCACTTTAGGCTGACTCTGATAATTATGCCGTGACTGATGCATAGACTGGATCACAGCCCATGAAAATCGGTCTGTCCGGGTGAGTTTCTTGTCATAGCCCCTGAAGATCAGTCTATCCCGGTGACAGTTTCTTAAGCACTGGCTGGTACTTCCTGGCTTAATGCATGGTGAGGTGGAGTCGTCCTTGGAGAGCTGCCTGTGATTTAACAGCATTGTTATGTTAAGCGAGATGAGCAACATTGATACAGTTTACCTGTGATCCCCCTCACTGCCTTTGAAAAGTTAGGAATGTTGCATATTTATGTTTCCTTTGCAGTTTATGAAGACAGTATTGTTTCCTGAAAAGGATTGCAAACAGTCACTCAAGACCCTTCTGCTTACATGTGTAGGGAATGTCTATCTTTGTAAGGTCTTTTTTACATCGAGGGCAGAAATACTGACTGACAAGTACTCACTGACATCATACTGGTGGCTTTCTTCAGGGGAGCAGCTCACACAAGCACATTATGTTTGGGTAGCAAAGATAAAAGTATAGAGTGCTTGAAGGAAAAGGAGGGTGAGGGAATTTTTCTTACTTCCAAGGTTTATACTCTTTAAATAAAATGGCAAAATACAAAAATCCACCAGTGTGTAAGGAGTGACTTACCATTTTTGCTGTATGTCTTACTTTTCTACAAGTAATGTGCCCTTGCATAANAAAAAAAAAAAAAAGACTGTAAACCCTTTCTGCAGCCGGAAGAATGATGGAATTTAGAATTTCTTTTTACATAATCCCCTCTCATTTTGCCTGTGGATACAGCTGTGTTAAGACAATGCAACATTTGAGTTTAGAGATCTGCCAGATCCTGGCACCCGTGATAGTTTGCAGACTGAAGGTCTTATTTGGTAGATTTTCAAAGTGATACTGTGCTCAGTTTTATCTATGTTTCTGGAAGGAGGCTTGCAGTCAGCTTCTCAGAGGAAATACTTTCAAAAGGAAAAGTTTAATTTTGCCAAGATTCAGATAGGGTCAGAGTAATTGGACAAACCAGAGCTTTGAAGTTAGAGATGAACACAGCCTGCTCCCTGGGACTGGCAAATGTGCTAGGAGAAGAGGAAAATTAACTGCATGAGGATGATTACATTTGCTGAAAATCTGAAGTACTGTGTATATCTCTTGGCATATTGTCAAGAGCAATGTCATATTGTATTTGAGCAGGGTGGAGTTTTGTACTTTTTAAAATTAAGTAAAATATATTTATCTTTCCTGTTTCTGGTTTCCACCTTAACCCACCAGAAAATGGGTTCACCATATTAATGTTAGTTGTTTTAATACTATGTATTTATAAATTGCTGTAAAAATTGATTGTAATATGATGCTAATTCACCATACATTTTACAAGTACATCTGTAGTAGCTTCTACCTAGCGTCCATGCTTTTCTGTTATGGGGTAGTAGGGATTGTATTCCAGCTGTACCCCACTGCTGGCCAAGGGAACGCACTGACAGGTAGCAACCAGCATTAGCCTCTAACATTAGCTGACCTTTGCCAGCTTATACTTAAGGTCTGGACTGATATTTCCTCCTGTGTTTTCTTGGCTTCAGAAAAGTAAAACTATTTCTTAATTTGCCTGAGATGGTCTCTGTAAGAGTCTGTGCTCTGTGATTGCACAATCTTTACAGGTAGAGAATGAAAGAGGGCAGACCGAGTTTCTTCAGTGGGGTAACTTACATTCAAAATACAGGAAAAAAAAGGTGATAATTCTGTGGGTCAGCCAGCAAAAGGAAGGCTGCAGATCTCTTCCTTCAGTGGTGGCATATATGGAGTCTCTTCCTGCTATCTTTTAGTCTGTGTTAGAGTCTTTCCTCTCTCAGGTCTTGTTAGACTGGCCAAAAGATCAAAAATCCTAGTTAGGAAATAAGGAACAGGAAGCTGATGCAGTCGGATAGCCTTGACTCCTTAGGAAAGAGCCTAGGTGGGGTAAGGAGGATTGTGGAGAGGGACTTCATACAGAAGCAGTGCGGGGAGCATAGAGACAGACTGTCTCACCTTTGCTAGGACTTTCAGCTAAAGAAAATGGGATGGTTTGCTTTGTAAAAGCGGGATTGGAATGAGAGGATTAAAGGGAAGGATCCTGAAAAGTCCAGTGAGGTGGTCATGGCTCTAATATAGTTAAGTATAAGAACATACAAAAAAATCCAAATAAAATTGCAGTAGAGGGAATAAAGTAGGAGCTGTTTTGATGAGGAATCAGAAGTCAGGTTGCATACAGGCATGTGAAAGATGCTCTGACATTCCCGTGTGAATGAAAACCAGCAGGAGAAGGGAATGGAAGAAAGATGAAAGGCACTTGGTTTTTTGAAACGTATAGCTTGCATGGGCATAAGCATCCATGCAGTAGCATTGGACTTGAGGGAAAATTGCCAAGCAGACAGATCATGCCTTCTCCCTGCTCCGTCTTGCCGGTCACACACGGGAGCTCTGTCCTGGATATGGGGAGCTGCAGGAAGGGTACCCACTGTGGGTAGGAAGCATCTGGCACCGGCTGCCCATGAAGAGCTGGGACAAAACACTGGGACACAGAGAAGGCTTCCCTCCAGATGGCCAGGCAAAAGGCCACGTGAATTACACAGTGAGCTGGCTCCTACAGCCTGGTGACATTTCCAGGCGGCTTTCTGAACAGGCAGCACCTGGGCAGTGTCTGGGTGAATCTGTCTGGTCTCTCTGCCTCAGTGCCTGGAACACAGGAGGAGGAGAAAAAGCTTCTCTCCAGTAGGTACAGGAGATGACATGCTTTGCTGACTTTCTCCACCTAGCTTCCCAATGAGAGGACAGAGATTTTTTGTTTCTGACAGCCTCATACAGTCCAAATTCAACAAGGACAACTTCATAGCAGTGGTTTTCCAGCCTGTTTTGGATCTGAGTAAGCATCAGATGTGCACAGCTATGTAGAGAAATGAAGCCTTCAGACAGTAGGTTTCTTTTTCTGCAGTTTTTTTCTGCATGATGTGGAGATACCTCTCAGCTCCAAGGCAGGAGCTTGCCCACAAGTTTTGGGGTTATGCACCCAGCCTGGCCATCCATTTTATCAGCAAGGCCTAGTGTCTTCTTGTGTATTGGATGGTGAAAAAGAACTATCTGCACCAAAACAACTCTTCCCAACAATACAAAAAAGCCCAGCAGTGTTTCCCATTGTGCTGATTTTAGTCAGAAATACTAAAACCCACTCAAACATGAAAAATTATTTAGGTTACCCTAAATTAGTGTGAAATTACATTGTACCCACAAAAGGTGGTGGGGATTGATTCACTGGCTGTGTGGAGCTGAATGTTGCATGAATAGTGACAGTAATAGAAGTTATGAAGAAGTTTAGAGCTCCAGAACATCTTACAAGTGAAGTAAGCAGTGGTTTTGTCTGAGGCTTTCTTCTGGCTGAAGTCATACCACTCTTTGAAGGGCAAAACCTGTGTATTTCTGTGTTTTCCTTCCTCTGTACATTTGAGTGGAGAATGTAAAAATCCCAGCATGGCCTTATTTTGGTAATAGGATTGCATGCAGACATACTTTTGGTTAAATTGAAAAAAAAGGTTTTAAACCCATGAGATTTCCTGTGAAGGGGTTGTTGTTTGCAAATGGAGTGATTAATGACTGAGACTAGAGATGTATAGACAACTGCAGGGTCTTGCTCATAACTCTCTAATGTAACTCATTTAAAATCTCTGGGTTTTTTCCCTGTGTCATTTAATTTGGTGTTGCCATTAAGGGAGTAGGATCAACTTGGAAATTTGAGGTTTTCTTCTAATTATTTTTTGGGTTTCTTGGGTCTCCCTATGCCTTAACACTCTCAGGTGAAAATTTTCTTTCTAGAACTGATCTGAAGAAGATTTTTTAAAAATACATATTTAATTTCTTATGCTTCCCAGAGGGGAACAGCTGCTCTGTACCCTTGTGTGGCAAATGAGGAGACAGAACTTATTTCATTTAATAGTACCTGCAAAAACGCCCCTACTTCACTGAACATCATGTTTTATGGGATTAGTGCAGTCAAGTTATTTAGGCATACTTCTAGGTGAAGAAACACAGTTCACAATTCTTTAGAGCTTCACCAGGAGTATATCCTTTAAATATACTGATTTAGGAAGAAAGTTGGAATTTTTTATTTTTAGATTTTTTCTCAACACTCTTTTTTGTCTTCCCTTGCTCATCCCCTAGTGTTTGGTTTTTACAACAGTGCAGAATTCAAGATTTTTCCTTCAGCCTTCAAAGTCTGCAAACCCTGCCTGGAAACCCGGCAAGTTCCTGAGCTTCCTGGCATGGCTGCTTTTTGAGGAGAATCCAAGTGGAAAAATGTAACCTTTTCAAATGCTCTTGTGGTAGGACCTCTGGAAACAAGGCGAACTATTTAAAGCTTCGTGCTACACGTTAAAACTAAAACATTTATTTTTTCCTTCTTGTACCTCTCTGTTTTCTCATGTCCTTTTGCTTGCCAGGGTTTTTCATTTAACCCTTTTTTTACATTTAAGCTTCTCCTTTGCCTTGGTCTTCCTTACCCATGTAAATTCTTTCTCATAAGGCATTAGAGGAAAGCAGAAGCGCGCATGTCTTTGGTGTGGGGTATGTGTCAAATTTAGGTTTTTATCTGTCAGCATTCTCTGTCCCAGCTGCTTTGTTCTGCTCCATCTCCCTCTGAGCCACACCATTAAACTTGGTTTTCACTGCTGCTGACAGCTATTTTTATTTTAATTTCTGCTTGTATCACATCAAAAGCTGTGTGTCTCTCTGTACTCTGTAATGTTTTGCACTTGCATTATTTGCCCCTTTTGGTAGCTGAAACTTCCTACATAACTCCTTGCTATGCGGTTGGAAAATGTGTGGGCAAGGAGAAGAGTTACGCTGTTTACAGTTTACAGTTACAGCTCACCTGTAATAATCCTAGAAGGACTTTTTAGCCATGGAATTGAATCATGCTTAGTTCAGAAGCTGATTCACAAATTACTGGTGTGAATTGGCTGTGACTTTAAAGGAACTCTGCTACTCTACTTTCAGATGGTGATCACCCTCTTGATATTCCTCATGTGATGGATGCATTAGTGTATTGTCCTGGGTGTTGAACTATTTGTTCAGTTTACCTGACAGCAGAAAATGCTGCTTCTTTCTAAATTCATCTTCAGTTCCTGATGGAATGTGACTCAATTGCATTTTAGAAACCTGAAGCAGCATTTTTTGGGGGGGTGTTTGGGCTTTTTGTTGTTGTTAGTTGGTTTTTACTGTAATGGTAGAGTGTTTTCTCCCTTGTGGGTGATTTTAAACTTTTTTTTTCCTCCTGATAAGTCCTGCTAATACTGTAATATTTGAGAGTGGATTGTAATGACATCTAGGATTTTGTTCTGTTTGTACTGCAGACTGAGGTCAAGTAAACAAAGAAAGCAATCATTATGTTTTAGCATTCTTTTTTAATGAGCACATTAAAATCTAGTCACAGCTACAGGATCAGCTGTGAAAAGAAGGGAGAGATACAGAACTCTGAGTAGCACTGTATTTTTTAAGCAATTTATGGAAAAATAATGGACTGAAGGGATATGTAAGGACTCTGGTAAGAAATAAATGGCACGATGTTGATGGAAAGGGTTTGGCAGAAGGCTTGTTGTGACTGTTTCTGTGGCTTAGAATTGCAGAGGAAATTCCTACAGACTGGACTAACCATTACAAATATGTGTCTGCTTTTAGGAGATCAAGGCATACAGTGGAGTCTTCTCAGGGAAGATGTCGTCTTTGACAATGAAAACCCATTGTGTGGACAAAAGAGGAAGTTTCTTTAAGGTAAATGGGATATTTATACAGAACATAAAGTACATGGGTTTATGTGAAATGAGCACAGCAGAATGTGCAGTACTCTCTATGATACATAGTAAGCCTTTTCTGTAAAACAGGAAGTACTTCTTGAGCATTTCTTTTTACAGGCAGATTTGTGGCTAGATTACCCCTCAGTTATTTCACATGTATATTTTTTCTGTACATGGAATAGAATATTTGGTGTAAAATAGGCTCAGTCATGGCTTTCTCTGCTGCTAATGCTGAGAACATAAACTTGATTATACATAGGCATAAAATTATTTGAGCCGTCACAAACTGGATTTGTGTCACCTTAAAGTTGTGGTACAGGTTTATGATTTTCACTACTAGATTGAAAACTGGTTTCACTTCCTTACCTATTTTGAGAACAGCTGGCATCCCAAAAAGCCAAGCTGCAGTAGGAGTTACCAGTGCAGTTTTCCAAAGATGACTGGATCCTGTTAACTATGTGCCAGGGTCACAGTGGCTGCCTTGCTGGGCAGGGTTTTGCTTTAGGGAGCCATCAAAATTTACAGGTGCTTCTGAGCACTGAATTAAGTGATCACATCCCTTAGAATATTCATCACTTGCTGTAGCTTCTTCCAGTGAAAGATGCTGACACTGCCATCTTGGAGTGTTGCTGTTTCCATTCCTGCTCTTCCTCTGGGACAGAAGTTTCCCTTAGGGCAATCTTTAGGAAATGAACGACCAGCGCTGCAGTGACGTCATGTCTGTCTTGCCCAGCAGTTTCCAGGGTCATCCAGTGACAGGAACATCTCAGTTCTGCAACACACTTCAGCTACCTCTCATAACTCAGTAGTACAAACATCAGCCTTGTTGATAGCACTCCACAGCCAAATAGGGATAATAGTCCTATTTTTCAATTCACAGCAAGGAACTGTCTCAGTTCCAAGAAATATCTCTAGGTTGTCTCTTGCATGTATGCTGAGGACTCCTGATGTCAGATGAGACCGTAAGCAAGTACTCAGTTATTTTCTGCAGTCCTTTGGGATCTCCTTGTATAATTCTTATGTAGAAAATAGATGCTGGAACAGCTGTTTTGTTCATGGTGGTGGGGTTGCAGTTATTCTAAATTATAAGAAATGCAGCCTGCAGTTTGCCTGGGCAATTTCAAAAAATGTGGCCAATTAGAAAACTAAGGTCCTACATTTTCTTAAGGACATGCTGGCAGGGAAAAAGATACCTCCAAGCTACTTTTCCAGACCTCTCAGCATCCTTGGGAAGTTGCACTGTTGGACCATGGTTCTGAGCACAGAGTGTGGGATTGGAAGCTGCAGGCAGTCAGTGTACCCAGCATATGTGTAGTGCACCTGGTAGCTTGTGTGTGTACAGTGAAATTACCTTTTTTTCCCTCCCTCTGCCATATGAGTCAGTAGAATTGTGTCAACAGTTACATTTGTTTGCTACAGCTGAGCTGGTGAGCAAGCAAAATACTTGGCACATTTTTTGAGTTTGCATTATTTTAATTTGCCTTGTCTGTCTGTGTTTAGGAGACCTAGTAATCAAGATATGGCCTTTTATCCCTGCTGATCTGTTCTTCAGTATGCTCTCCCACATGCGCAGACGGTGCCATGTACTTGATTATGGCTCTCACGTTGCTTGTTAATTTGCAATTGCCTAAGAAACCTTTACCACGCTGGTATGCAGATTCTCAGGGCACTTAAATCTACTTAAGGGGCTATCTTGCCATTCTCAGCAGCATTTGCCAGAAAAATTGCTGACAAATACCAGTTGGAAAATTCCAACTTTATCTTTTATTTTTTGGTTCTTAAGTAGTTCTCATTGTTACAGCTTCTAACCATCTCTTAGTTTTTTTAACAGCCATTCTTTTGACTGTTACAAGGAACACACTATAGCCCCCATTTTAGATAGAGCAGAAGTCTGTAGTTTTAGAGGCTAAATTCTGTGGATTCTACACCTTGTGACTGGTGAATGCTCAGAGCCAGCAAGTAGTAATAAGGAGGCAAATTCTGGGAACTGAATAGCTTGCCAGTAGTTACAGAGAGAGTTTGTGGTAAGGCAAGGAGTTGAATATATGTCTCTGACAAATGTCCTCTGTACTGAATTATCCTCCCAAAATGTTCCAGTGTTTACTGAACTGGCATCAGAGGTTTTACACTCGTAAAGCTTTTCTGTTCCAAAACCAAGCATCAGGTAAAACTTTGTTTCTGATGAATAAGATACTGAACAATGTCAGTGACCCTGGGAATTCATAGTTCACCAGAATCTGTAGCTGTGTATCAAAATATTGGATTGTATTCAGAGGCTTGCACAAGTTCAGAAGCAGCATTCCTAGTCGGGCTCATCTCTGGCTCTTGGCCACCTCACCACACAGGGCCCTCTGTGAGGGTTGCTACATTCTGCTTATCAAAACAGGAAGGAAAAGATGTGATGCCAAAGAGGATGCAGGTCTCCAGAAAGAATGAAAAATGAGATGGCAGGAAGAGGGAGTGGTAAGTGCTGAGGTTCATTTGTCCAGCCTGATACTAATCTCGCTGTCTTCAGCCCGTGTCCCCTTGCCAGATTAGAAGCACCCATCTTACCTTTTCCTCTTGAGCTCTTGTCAATTTCAGGGCTTGGAAGCATTCTGCAGTGGTCATCTTGGCTGACTCTTTTAGCGCCTTCTCAGAATTATGGCAGTTTCATTAATTCTCTGTACACACTTATTTACATTTCAACACAAAGAGCAGGAATTCAGTTGTCATGCAATTTTTTTCTAAAAATGTCTGGGAACAGACATCAAATCAAAGCCACCTGTCTTTTTCTGGGGAACAGGAAGATCTTCAAGTCAAGCGAGTAATAAGAGCTGAAGTTATGCTGGGCTTCTGGGAGCGGCACTGTCTCTATCTGGTCCCGGGCACGTGCTTTCCCTGATGCACAATAGTGATGTGAGTGTCAATAGAGCAGCTTCACTGGAGCCCCTTGGGTGTGAGTTGCTTCTGATGAACACACTGGCTGTGATTTTTGCTGCTTGTAAAACATCCTGAGCCATGCAAAGCAAAATAGATATTGTGTTGTGGTGAGAGAATGCTGAGGTGCTGAAGTGCCATGTTTGTGGCCTGTTTGTAGGAGTTTCACTGTCACCCTTACCAGCTCCCAAAAGCTGAGCTCAGTCTTGTTGAGTTCAGAATCAATTGACAATAAACAGAGTGTGGTATGTTATGAAAGGAAACGCTGTGGTTTAAGATGTTTGCATTTCATTATTTCGTTCATGGATGTTAGGAATGTAAACAGTTAGTACATGTGTATCTGGCAATCTAATGTTCACGACAGATTTGGTTAGGCAATACTGTACTAGGCTGCTATGTGAATTCATATTGCTAAATCATAATTATTATTTGGGTTTACAGTGGTTATACTGTAGTGTCTTGTGAATTTACAGAACACTGCTTTATTAGAAATAAATTCCAAAGGAAAAATCATTACACATAAACCAGCTATTTTATCATGTTATATAAGATCTCATTTTAATTTTTTTTTTTAAATGAAATACTGATTAATTAACCACCTGAGAAGATGTCATACTTCCAAATTCATTTTTCAGGTAAACCTCCTCTTGCTATAGCATAGCAGGGTAATTTCTATTTCACAGACCTAAACAGTCCCCAATAGATTTCTTCTGATTACTTCTTAAGTCTTTGGGCTCATGTATGCTGTTTTACACTAACAGAGGCCTCTGACAAATGTATACATCTACTTCAGTTGCATTTTCCTTTGGAAGTTGCCTCTTACCATGTTGATTTCAAGTCTGTTGAAACAAAAGGGTAAGTTTTCCCATTATTTCCAGCCAAAGAGGTACCACACTTGTGGCAAATAGAGAAGTCTCTTTGAAGAATTCCTATATTCTTAGCTTTGCACTAAAAAGGCAGAGCCCTCTGCTGCTGCTTGTTTCCTCAGGGCTGGAGCTAATAATAGTACATACTCAGATCCTTCCTGCATTTTGTAGAAACATATTATTAGCTCATCTTGTATGATGCTAGTCATGTGTGCATCATGTGCGCTGTATAATCACCAGAAGTTTCATTGATCCTAAACACTGGGAAATGTTGTCATAAAATCATGAGTACACCTTACTTATTTGATAGAAAAATGCTGTTGTAACAGTATGTGTCAGTTAATTGCAAGGATACACAAATGATGCAACTCCGTAAGATTTGCTTTTTTTAAATCAAAAGAAGAGCAACTTTTTTTTTGTCATTAAAGAGAATTTAAGGAAAATTAGTTGGAAATTACAGAAAATATCGGTGGTTTATTCTAGAAAAAATGTGGGGTTTCTTCCTAGAAGTCAGTGTTTTAGTTCAAGTGGAGTGCATGGTGGTAGGTGATTAGTCTTGGTTGGGTTGTGCAGTGTGTTCCATCCTGAGGAACTTCGCAGGTCAGTTTGGGGTTTGATGCCACACTTTGACCTGGTTTCCTTGTCCAGAGTGTATTGACTTTTCAGGGACTAAGGCTGATTTAAGTCATGGAGGCTATGTATATACCCAAGAAATTTAGCCTGTAGAATAGAATGTGAGCATAAGGCAGCTTGAAAAATGCCATTTTGTTTCAGTGCTCTTTAGAAAAAGAAGCAAAGTTGCTAAACATGGAAGAATTCCTCTCAGCAATGGTAATTTCTGCAGAGCTCTCTTTGAGGCAGCCATACAAATTCAAAAGCGTTAAGATTACTTCGCTGTTATTACAGTTTGGATGAGAGTTCTTTGCTGTAGCTCCTTGAGATTTTGTATTCTGGGAGGGAGGTGGGTTTTGTCACAGCTCTGGTCAAAACCTGCTAACAGAGTTAACTCAGTTGCCAGCCAGGTAGTGACACAGCAAGGCAGGCATGGAGGAGGTGCCTGAAAATACATGGACGCTTCTGTTGAGAGCTCATACATTGTATGCTTTGCAGGGAGAGGAGCTGAAAAGCTCCTTTGTTGTGCAGACTGTTGGCCTGTGAGACACTTAGTCTCTGTAGATGTGTCAGAGAACAGGGCACACCACTGTGATGGCTCTTTATGGCCACAGTTGGTCTTAGGATGCAAAGACTTGAGGTGATGCTGCCCATTAAGAGGAGCTCCTTGTGCAGAGCTGATTCATGGGGAGTAGCAGCTCAGCTTTCATGCAGTTGCTAGTTGAAGCAGCTTTGCGTGGGTGCTTTGCTGGCAATGCATAAACTCACCCCACTCTGGCTGCTCCTTGAGGCTGGCCTTGGTTCTTCCAGCTGCCCCGTGAACGATCAGGGAGGCGTTGATTACATCTGGCTGCAGAGACTCAAGGGTGTTTGGGAATCGGCAGGTGGAATGTCTTTGCAGAGTACATATATATGGCTAGTGCCAATGTCCCATATGGCTGAGAAAAACAAAAACCCTCCAACAACAATCTTTAGTGCTAGAGAATTAAGACATTACTTCATTCTTGCCAGGATGTTGTTCTGGCCTGGATGTGCAACAGAAACCAGTTCATCCACACATTGACCTGGTTGTGCAGAGAAAATCATTCCATCACAGAAGTCTTTATTAGATTTTTCACATTCAGTCAAAACCCAGAGAAATTCACTGGTTCAATGTTCACTGGTCCCAAGGTCTTAGTATTTGGTTTCCTATTGGTTTGCCTTTAATGTGAATTAGTTTCTCATTCTTCATTCTCTTATCTATCTCTTCCCAGACCAGGAGTCTTGGACCATGCCAGGGGTGATGTTTGGAGTTGGAGTTCATTAATGGTTGTTATCTTTTATGTATCTTCATTTTTGTGTGCTGCTCCCATTCTTCTGTGATGTTCAGCTCATCAGACCTCAAGTGGTGGAACAGTTCTTAGAAAAGAAACTTCAATTCCTTTCCCCTGGGCAAAGGCAAACAAAACCCGAAACTCAAGTTATATTAAAAAATGTTAAACTTCATATAATTTCCAACACTGGGGACTATGACTTGGACAGAAGAAAACCCCTAGGGTGTGGGTAATGGTAATTCATTCTTCCATAAGGTTTATTTATTTGAGTTGGCCAGTTGTAAGCAGAGACTAAAGCTTCTTTTGATTTGATTGGCATAATGCTGCTCAGCAAAGAAGAGTGTGAATTCCTGAGGTGGAGGAAAATTCCAATGTAACAATTTAGGAAAATGATGCCTGCAATTCTTTGAAAATGCTGCTGTATTGAGTTGCCTACCCTGAGTGGGACTTGGGCTCATACCTTCAGGGCAGCTGTGCAGACTGTTCTAACTTGGACCCCAAAGCTGGTTTTGCTTCATATGCCAGGGGTTTTGTTTGCTATGATGTGCAGGGGTGGTGGTAGAGATCACTGCATCACTGCAAACCTTTCATTAGGTTCCCTCCTGGCAGGAGAGGGGGAACCCTGGTAGGGTTTGTAGGCTGTCATGGTGTGGTGTGACAAGCAAACTTGATGCATTGGCTATAAAGAAGTGTTCAAGAGAGCAGGCTTTGCTTTTCATGGTTGGTTTCTGATCAACATAATGTTTCCCTGAAGTCTGGCTAGGAAATTCTGCATTTCTCTGGATACAACTGTCTTGGTTTAAAAAGACAGGTGTCTGCTAAGGAAGAAAAAAAACACAAACCCCCTCCCTCCAAATCACCACAATTTTTTGAAATTAAAACGCTCTCAGGCAAAAAAATATGGGGATAGGAATAACAGTTTTTACTAGGAAAAAAAACTAAAGGAAACAAAGGTACTAGTACCAGCAAACAATAAAAGAAACAAACAAACAAACAAACAAAAACCCTGACAGAGTCAAGATATGACCTGCCACCCTGGGGCAGGGTGTGGATAACAGTCCAGTTGAGCAGTGGCTGCAGTTCTCTTAGAGTGGGAGCCACGGCTCTGTCAAAACAACAGTCCAGCAGAGAAGAGTGTAGGCAGATGGGTCTGGTTTTCCTCTGGAGATCCAGTGGAGAATCCAGGCTGTCTTCGTTTCTAAAAGTGTCTCTTTTTATCCCAGTAGAAATGCTTGGCCCCCTCCCCCTGGGCAGAGCACCTCACAATGGGAATAATGTAATCTTATCAGTCATGTGGAGGCACTTAATGGCCCATTAACAAAAAATGTCTTCCCAGGGGAGGTATTGTTTGTGAAGAGATAAGGGAAACCTGCCCAGATAACAACCCCATCTTTATCAGATGGCAAATAGAATATTTTATTTTTACAATCCAGGACAACAACCTTAGTGCTTATCTTGCCTACCTTAAAATGAGATTTTGCCCTCGTACTCAGAATTAGGTTGGTGTTCTACTACATGAGCTGAAGGGTTGCAAGGCAATTCTTTTTAAATCAAATTGTTGTGTCCAAGAAGAGTCCAAAACCTAATGTGAAAAGCAGCCACCCACTCCCTTCCTGCTTCATTGCTTTTCATCCTTCATGGTATCATAATGCTGGCTTAGTGTCCCTTCTGAAATAAAACTCTTGCATATGGAATTCTCCTAATTTTTTTTTGAGAAGGTAAATGCTACAAACAGTTAAATATTTTAGTTCTTGTAAGATGCTGTATAATACACAGAGACTGCAAATTTAATCCATTTAAATTAAAAGGCTAGCCAAACTGTAAGGTTTTGTACTGGCACAAAACAGGAATTACTCCTCCTCTGAGAACCTTTTTACGTGGCCCCAACCCTTACTTGTTCCTTTGCAAGGGGAAGTCCAAATAGGATGTCATTTTACAAAAAAAGTAAGAGTTTGTAATCTCTGGTGAACTAAACTTGCCCTGACTTCTTTTCCACGCCTCTTCTACTCACTTGATGTTTTACTATTTTTGTCCCTTTCTAGCTCATTGACACAATTGCCTCAGAAATCGGAGAACTGAAACAGGAGATGGTACAGACAGATCTACCAGTGGAAGGTGAATCTGCTGATTGGCAAAGGTGATTAAAATGTTTGTTTTAATGGTTCTGGAGGGTCTACCATGACAGGAATGTTTTCACTGTGCTTTCTTCTTTGGTGGCTTATGTCCTAGCACTTTTCTCCCTGACAGCATAGGAGGTGTAAGATAATCTTGCTCTTGATCCAAGGAATTAGCCTTTGTGCAGGAGATTCAGTTGTTTGGTGTATTTGCCTTAATATCTTCTAATTGCAACTGAGCTTCACTTCCTCGTTAAAAACCTTGGATACTGATGAATGTCTAGAGCAGGAAACTACTACCATTATTTGCATTGTCTGTGGCACAGCTTTGCTTTCACGCTGTAAAGACAAAATGTCCATTGCTTCAAGTGGCTTTTTGAAGATTCAAGATACAATAACATGATTTATTTATGCTCTCAGGTTAGGAAGTAAAATATTGACTGCTATGAGCTGATGCATATGTGGGTTATGTTCTTAAGTTAATTTATATATGAGTAACTTGCACATAAAAAATTAAAATTGTACTTTTAAGTGGGCAGAATGGGACCCCAGCATTTTGGCTTTTCTTGAACAGTAACATCTGCTAATTTAATATCTGGAGGACAATCAATGTTGTGTTAACAAGGGACCACATTTTTATGCTTACCTGAAGTATTTGTTGCAAGAGGAAAGCAACCAGTGTAGGTGTTGTGTTTTATCTGACTGCATGGTCTTGGCCAGCCCTGGATCTGGTGGGCTTTGTTCTTCTAGCAGTGAGTTAATGAAGTGGAAAATTGTTCTTAGAATTACATCCAAGATTTTTAGCTCTTCTTCTTCCTATGAATTCTATTGAAATCTGCTAGAACTTACTACAGAGCGAAGTGAGGAGGGAGATGTAGAGTATTTTCAAAAACATTAAGCATCAGCTTTGTTGCCCAAGTGGTAAAGAATGTAAGACAGTTGAACTAATTAAAGTTCTTGGCTATGGCCCTAGTTGAACATTACTCAAGTTTTAAAGCTTTTGAGAGCATAGTTCTTTTAGAGGGGCAGAGGGGATACCTTCTTCATTTTGTGAATTCAGGTAATTAACTTCAGAGATTATCAGCTACTTTTCAGTTAAGAAAAGGCTTCTTGTATCTTTGAATAAATCATATTCATGAAAGGCAAAAGTCTACTGATTTTGGAATCTTGGTGGAAGTACTTAGCTGGAAATGGTCAACTAAACCTCCCCATTTTACAGATAATGAGTTTTCTTTCTGTTGATTTTTTAATGGATTTTTAATCTTAATTTGTTAATCTTGACTGCAAAACATATTTTGGTTTAAGATATGTAAGTGAACCTAATATTAAAAAGTGAATAATGAAATTATCCATGAAAAATAATAATAGCCATCAAAAAAATTGTTTTCTGTCTCTTCAAGATGATAATGTGAAATATGAAGTCTGAATAAATGAGCTAAAGTCAAAGTTACTGTGACTACAAAATTCTGAACTGTACGCTTCTATGTAAGGAAGAAGTTGTATCAAAGTTGGTATAAGTAATTTAGTTGAGCAACAGACACTTTTTTTTTAATATAGTGCTACAGAGCAAGATTATAGGTATTTCAACTAAGGTTTTCCAGAACTTTGTGAGGCTGTGTTTACTGTCATAAGTTTATTTCTTTGTAGTTAATTTAAAACTTGGCAGTTAATGTAGTTTTCTCTTCTTATTGTGTGTTCTGCTGTTCAGAAGCTGGTGTCTTGATATGACCTTTGCATTTGCATCTAGGGATATTTGAGCTCAATGGAATGTCCATTTTCCTTGCTCTTTTTCCACCTTAGCAGGTATCCACAGACATCCAGAGCAGTTCTCGAGAGGCAGCCATTGCAGAGCTCTTGGCTGAATTCAGAAAAATAAGGACATGAAATTGTGTGTCTGCAACCTTAGAATGGTGGTGTGGGGGTTTTTGTGGTTATGTGGTGACTTTCAGATTTATACTCCTCACTTTATGTACGCCTTTATTTTGAGCTCATATCTGCTTTTAGTATATATGGCCCAAGTAATATCAAGAACGATTCAAGGGCCAGGCAAAAAAAAAAAGGCTTGCAAAAATGTGTTTTAAGGGGGACTGTTTCAGTACCACACTTTTTTGATGCCTCGCCTTTTTCCTAGTGCAGACATTTATCTCAATAATACAAATGAGTGGAGTTGTCAGAAAAGGGATTTAGTGGGACAGAACACTGTCATGCCATTCCGGTGACCTTTGAAAGAGTAACGAGAGAGCTTCTGCATGCAGTGGCACCCCAGGAGCATGTGGGATGGGACTGGTGGCACCTGGATGATCTTTTAGGAGGCCCCAGGCCCCCTGCACATCTGTGTGAATGTCCATGAGGGGCCAATGCTTCCTGCTGTCCCTCTGGAGGGAAGGCTGTAAAGCTCCAGGCTTCCCAGGGCACTTGGTGCCTGTGGAATGGTTCAGGGATGCTTTGCTGGTGGTGGCAGCTGCAGCAGCTTATTCCCTTCCTGCTCTGTTCCTGTGGAAGGAACGGGGGTAGAGCTTTGCTCCCTGCCTTGCGTCCTGCACTGCACAGCCCTCACGCCGCTGTCTTTTCCACAGAGGTTACTCACTTCAGTAAACTCATCTTCTGTCTAGCATAGAGAACCACTTCTGTTATTGCTGACAGGTAGGCAAGTATCCAGAAACCTTCTTCCCAGCTGCCTTGTCCTGTTCTTTTAGCTGGAATGGGAATGCAGGAGGAAGTTACCAGTGGCTCTCTGCCCCTCCCAGCTGCTGCTCAGTATGACTGTATGGACTGGGCTGGATGATTAAGAGCTGTTAGATTTACAGAAATCCAGGCATTTTGCTGTGGATAGTCAAACTGAGTTAACTGTGAGGTGGTACTGGAGCAAGGTTCACATCATGACCAAGGATCATCCTAGTTAAAAGCTTTAGCCTGTTCCATATCTTTTTACTGTGGGCTAAGTCTAATCAGGATGCAGCACAGCATTGTTTATCTTGGCATTTACCTCTCTGTACTTCCCACGTGTTTAAGGGTTTTCCCAAATCTAAGGAAACTTGAGTAGTGTTCAAATCTACCTTTCTCACTGAAGAGGAACCATGTAGCAGCCCTGAATTAAAGCAGAACATCCATTAAGGCTGATTTGTGTTTTGATTTTGAGTTTCATGTGACCTGGTCGGATTGTCTTTTATCAGGAATCTTTTTTTTTTTCCAAAATCCCAAACAAATAACACAAACCAACCAACCAAACATCCCCTAACCCGAAAGTAAAACCAGGAGAGAAATTTAGTTTTTGCATAATATACAGCATATTTTGCTGGCATTTAGGTTACAGCAACTTCTTATTCCTGTTCAGTACACTTGAGTTAATCTGTTGCTCATGAATTCAATGGTTATTCTTTCCTTGCTATTGTTTCCAAAGTAGTTACACACACACATCTCAGTCCCAAATAATTTTAGTCTAACTCTTAACACATAACGAATTTCAAGAACTCCCATGTGTCAGGGTTTGGCTGTATGTCTAATGCCCAGATCATTCATTAAAATTATTTTTAAAATAAAAAAGCAGACTGGGAATATGATGCTCAGTAGTGCTAGACCATTGCAAATAGGCTGCCAAAACAAACTAGTAGGAGTTTTTTACTGCATTTGCTCCCAGGCTTTGGCAAGTGGCTTCTCATAGGTTGTATGTGGTTTGCCAGGTGTGCTTTTTCCAAGGTGTGGTTTTTCCGGAGTTTACTAGGTTAGGTCTTTCTCTCTGCCTCCTTCTTTATTATTTGGGAATAGGAAATAATTTTTTTAAAGTGTTTCCTATTCCTGTCTAGCTGACCATAGATTGCAATAACATTCTAGTGCTGATTTAGCTGAGTTGCGTTGATGTTGTTTGAACTATTAGTGTTTAGAAGTGGCAGAAATTCTGGTCATGATCAGATATTCATAATCTTTGGTTTATTTCTTGAGGGAGCAGAAGCAGCTGCCCCTAGGAGATGCCCGTGTATGTAGGTCAGAGAATTTCCTCCTTGGATCTCAGCATGTGGGAGGGATTATGCACATAAGTGCCTGGAGAGTCAAAAACCTGATAGCTCCCCATTCAAGGAGCCCTGATAGCTCCTCATTCCTAGTCCCCATAGCGGCTGTGGGACAACACAAAGCCAGTCATATCAAAGAGGAACATTGTGACGTTAAGTGCCTGTGCAAACTCTTGCCAGCTTTAGGTGGTTTTGTGGTAGCAAGCAATGCCAGGCATTCTAGCTCATACCAGTCGCACACCTTCTTTTGAGTGTGAGGTAGCTGTCTTTAGTAGGCAAAAAACTTTTCCCTTTTGGGTATATTTCCCCTGCAGCATATTTAGTTTTCACCTCTGACCAAGGGGAGTGGAAATTATTTATATCTGTCTAAGCTTGCAGCCAGCATTGGTGTATAACTTGCACTTTGCCACATCTCCCTGTGGTTTGTAATGCAGCTAACTGGCACTGAGGGTGATTGGGAAATCTCTGAGCAATATTTACTGGAGGTACAGCTCAGGAAAACACTTTTGTGGTTCATGATTTGACTTCTTGGAGATTCATCCATTGTGACACTAGGCTCTGCTGGGACTGGTTGAAAAGGAAACCCGGTATTCCTACTGAGGCAGTTTCAGACCTGGTCATGACGGATGTAAAAAGTACTTCCCTCTTGCACCCAATGTGTTTCCATGTATTTTGTGTCCCTTGAAGGCATACTGGCTGTTAGTAAAAGCTTCTGATGCTTGTGGGCAGTGGGGGGAGATCATCTGCATTTGAGATGCCTTGGAAATCTGAAAAACATCACATCATGAATAAGCAAAGAGGAAGCGGAAAAAATAAAGAGGCAAATGCTGGTAGTGGTAATTGATCCAGGTAATGAAATGTCAAATGATTTTGCCTGATCTTATCTGATCATACAGTGAAAGTTCTCTTCCCCATTTACTTTCCTTGGTTGCCCTATCCAGAGATGCTGCAAGTTGCTGAACAAAGCTAGAAGAAAACAATTTGGTCATTTGGTTTTTTCTGTTGTTTGGTTGCTGGGTTTTAATTTGGTTCAGCTTGTTTTCTTTGGTGTGGGTTTTTTTGTGGGGTGTGGAGAGGCTTTTTGTTTGTTTTTAAAGTATTCAGTGCTCCTCTGCTTGTGAACGCTGTACCTACTTGCTGAGGGTACAGTAGCTGGCATAATGAGGATGGTAAATGCTGTTAGTGATGCTTAGGGCCTGTCCAAAGCACACAATCTAGAAGAGCTGCACGGTGTGCTGTGGGGAGGTGGAGCTGTGTTGCCCTCTGCTGCCCAGGGCCTCTCCTGCCACAGAAAAGGTCTATAAGGGGAACGCATCTTCTGCCTGACATCTCAGGGAGTCAGTCGAGCTTGCAGGGTGCTTTTTGTCTGTTCCTGAATTTTGTCATTAGGAAGCTTTTACCGGAGTAACTGCTCCATAGTGATCTCTAGCATGGGGAGAATCACAGCTTCTAGCTGTAGCTAGTACTTCTAGCTCAAAAATTAAGAATTTGAGCCAGCAACACACGTGCACTTGTACTGGGTCTTCTGCGTTATATGGATGATGGTGACACTTTGCATAACAAAAGGAGTTCTCAAAGTATTCTGTTGATTTGGATTTTTCATAACAAGAATATGCAGCCTCCAAGAACTGTACTTCATCACTGAATGTAGCAATAACTTTAGATGCACCGTCCCAAATAAATTTTAACCTTACTTTGCCACATTTACACTTAGCTTAGCCTTTATTTCTCACATAGCAGTCAATCCACAGCCAAAGGAATTTGGAGCATAAATATACAATTCCTTACTTGTTTCTGATCCTGGGAAGTGTAGTATTAAAATATGAGGTAAGGACCTTTCATGGCAAAAATGGAAAAAAATGTAAATATTTACAGAACTTAGCAGGAGTACGATAAGAAGTGACTGCCACTTATGACATATTTTTTAAGAAAGCTGTGCCCTAGGGAAGATTATTTGGGGGTTTAACATTTTTTTCTTGTTTCTTTCTTGGGCTTCTCATCTCTTTCTCACCTCCTCCCACTCTGACCTATTAGCAGAGGGGAGCAAAGATGGATATGCAGCTGTGAAGGCAACAGAGCTGATGGAGCAGAGACAGTAGTCTGGGCATAAGGTGAAGTGATGCGGCTTTGTGGACTTGTGTTGTGAAAGTAATCCCTCCAAACAAAGTTCTTGTGTCTGGTGCAGTGATCACCGATAGGTAGTGGATTGCTCCGTTGTCAGAGTATTGAACAGATTTTTCTGGCAAGCAGGAGAGAGCAAGGTTTCTGTGGGTTGCAGCATTTGCAATTGATCTGGGAATAAAAGTGTCTGAATTGCATAAATATCCTTGAAGAGAAATTTTTCCATATATTAGCACAGCAAAGAAGGCAAATGAAATATTCAGTCAATCATCTCTGCACATACAGTTGTACCTGAAGTGATGGCTGAATTTCTCCAACCTCACAGGAGAGTGCTAAGGCTTATCTTCAAGCTGGCTTTGAATTGAGAACCTTTAAAGAGAATTTTTGTGTATGCTAAATATAAGTACCATCCCAGAGTGTCAGCAGTGCCATGAGCTTTGTGATAATTCTGTTCTGACCTGAGTGATTGTTCATAGAAGGGGTTAGCATGTCTAATTTTTTTTTCTGTTCCACAGTCTAATAAAGGACACGGATAATGTCGCTTCTGAGAAAAATGATGTAAAAAGCTGCCCCCGGGACTCTGGATATGACAGTCTGTCCAACAAGCTAAGCATATTGGACAAGCTCCTCCACACTCACCCTGTGTGGCTGCAGCTTGGTCTGAATGATGTTGAAGCCATGGAAATCTTGCAGAGACAGCCTCCTGGGGTAAGAAGAATCTCAATTTCTTTAAGGACATGCATTTCCCAAATGTTGTGCTGCCATTTTACACCCAGGTGTTGGACCCAATACAGTAATGACCAAGTAAATTTAGAGCAGACGTCATGAGGTTGTTCTGGTTCCTTTTTGTATATGATCTGTGTTTATTCTGGCATCTGTGATGAAGCTAATACCATGTCCTTCTGCCTTCTCCACAACAGATATTTCTGGTTAGGAAATCTGCAAGGCTGCAGAAGAAGGTCATCTCTCTGCGTCTGTCCAGTGACTGTGGTTCCTGCCTAAAAGAATTTGCCATAAAAGAAAGCACATACAGTAAGTTGTGAGTTACGTACTTTTCAGATGTTCCTTAGGTACTTTTCCCCTGTAGGATGCAGGGGCATTTGCACTGCTGAAACCCACAGCAGAGGATACCCAAAGTCATGCAAATAATGTCATGGGCTGCCTGTGTTGGTCTCTGAGGTGGGCTCTGGGAGTGGGTCAGGCATATTCTGCCACAAGGAGGGCAGATACATGAAAACACTTAAGACTGCTGCAACCACAATGTTTATATTGTGTACCTTGCTGAATCCAGGATTCATTTATTTTTATGGGTAGTTATCCTCTTAGAAACTTGTATGTCTTTTGTAGAAACACAGTCTGGAATCCTGTCTGCTTTCAATGACATGTCCTTGCATTTCCTTGTACTCAGGGGACTGTTCTTGAATGCAACTTTGTCATGAGCTCTCTCTGTCTGCAACAGAGGTGTGGGATGGGTTGTTGGGTTTGTTTTTGTTGGTAGTGGGTTTTGTTGTTGAGTTTTTTCAGATTTTTGGTGTAATAGCTAAATGGACTTTAACCCTTTAGAACTGTTTCTGTTGCAAGATCAATGATTTCTCTTTTTAATTCAAAGTATATTTGATTTTTTTTTTTAGTATAAATAGCAAATGTTAGCGCTCCAAATTGTTTTGAACCAATAATACCCTCATATCTTTAGAAGGGAGGGTGTGAAAAATAAGTTTGAGATTTAGGAATGAAAAAAGGAAGCTGCAGCTGGTGAATGAATGTATGTGGTGCTGAAACTGCAAGTGGAGCAAATATTTCATTTTAACAAGAAAGAGAAAACTGGAGAAAATTAGCAACAATTTTCAGTTAAACTCCCTGAAACAGAGACTCTATAGTTAACTTCTATTTCTAATTGTAAACTGACATAATTTTAGTTGAGTTTTTCAGTTTTTCCTTTTTTATCTCTCTCTCCCCTGTACCCTGAAACAAAAAGTTAATTCTACGTGTCTGGTTTTAGTTCCGTTTACTAAGCCAGGCAAAGCAAAGAGAAGAGAAAGTTGTCAGTAATAGTTGATCTAAGTGTAGTCTAGGGCTGTATTTATAGGCTTGTTATACTAATAAATTCCCATCTGGAAAATAATTATGTACTGTCTCGTATGAACAAAATTCTTCCACGAGGGGGAAGTATTTACTGATGGTTTTAGCCATTTGTCACAGCTGAGGTTTTAGACCAGAGGCAAAAGATCTGGATCGGCTCACTCTAGGAGCTTCTTCTGCTTGATCTGTGAGATTTGCTACTGGCATCAGAGAGAGCCTGAGGTAATCATCATTATTACTGAGAACAAGTATTTTATCAATTAGAAACAATGGTATCAAGTGGGGAAAAATGAAAGGCCCTGCTCATGTCTTCCTCTTCCCTTGTGCAAGGCAATGGCATGTAACAACTGTCTGAGTTTTTAAGGGTTTTCAGGTTAAAAGGTTTTCTTGGAGTGAATGATAATTTATCTCCCTTTAGATTCTACACACCTACGACAAAGACAAGTGAGTGGAATAGAATTCAAGAAGAGGAAATAAGTAATTTTAAATTAGGTATATTAGTGCACTGTGCAAACAAAGACTCAGTTATTGATTTGTTGTCTATTACAAAACATTGTGCAGGCCTCATCACACTTAATCTGTTTTACAGGGATTAGACCATATGCTTGGAATACAAAAGCAAACCAGCCACCAAGATTATCAGTATATTCTTGAAAATGCCTTCAGCAGGGATATGTACTCCTCTACAGGGTTGTTTTCTCTTAACCAAATAGTAGCTAGTTTGATGGTGAAAACTTATTAACTTCATGCTAAAATCTAAGATGTGTTTTATTAAACTGTTTTAAGAAACAGTGGATTAATGTGTGATTCTTTCTTGTAACTTTCTTCGTAGCATTTTCCTTGGAGGGATCTGGAATAAGTTTTGCTGATTTGTTCAGACTCATTGCTTTCTACTGTATTAGCAGGTAAGATGGTGCTATGTTCCAAGTTATATCTGCTAGACTGTCTCAAGAAAATTAGTTTTGAGGAGTTAGTTCAGCATAATATTTATGTTGCTAATCTGCAAATATTCCTGGATAGCCTTAGAAGGTAATGGTAGAAATCAGAGATGAGTCTTGGAAGCAAGTGTCTCTGTCTTACTTCATACTGATTATTGGGAGGCTGCTGTGATTTTACCTGCCCAACTGTGAGATGGTGCCAAGCTGAACTTAACTTTAACTGGTATCTTGTGATGCTTTCTTAAGTGCTCTGTAGCTCATTTAAAAACAATCATAAACTAGCTTGCAAAGTCCATTTCTTAGAATTGCTGGGGAGAAGAATTTTGGAGCATAATGGAAAAATGTCAAATACGTAGAATATGACAACTGGGAGACGTCAGTTTAAATGGTGAACGACAAAAACGACCTTGTCAGCTTTGCAGTTTATGGTTGCCAAACTTATTTTTCAGGTAGTATGCAGAAAAAAAAGTAGCTAGTGTTTTTAGTGTTTTTAGTGTTTTTATCCTTTGTTTTCAATTTGACTTCAGTTTACTGGTGAAAATTTCCAGACTGATGCTTGAGCCTTGTGTGTATGCACAGACAGGACACTGCAACCAAAATGCCCAGGTGCACATTTTCTGAAGGAAGTGGGGAGAGGCAGCTGTGATGGTCTTGGTCCTTTTACTACATCAAGGCTGCCAGGTCATGCTCACCATGCAATGATTTCTGGTGTGGGATGCTCTTGGGTTGCTGTGCTTGCTGTTTTTGTTTGTGGTGGAGAAGCATCTTAGACCCCTTTGCTACAGCCTCTGTATAGCCAAGCTGTACGTGCATGTAATAAAAGCAGCACTGATACCAGATGGGTAATTGGTCAGCACTCAGATGAGAAATGAGCTGAAAATGCATTTAAAAGTAGTTAATGAGGAGATATTCCTTATCTTGTCACCTTTTCAGGCCTGCCCACTTGCCAGGCTCTGGTAAATTCTCTCTAAGTACCTACAGGATCATTCAGCAAACAGAGATTTCTTGCATTAGTCTATCAATTTTCTTTTACTGAAGATTCAATATTGCTTTGTATAGACTAAAGAAGGCAGATAGGTAGCTGTTGTGAAAAAGAGACAGTACCATTTGGTACATGACAGGAAATCCAGGAGGATTTTCTAAAACCAGAGGAATTTCTTGCAGGAGGTACCCAACCAGTTTTTATAAGGGTTTACCTATCTTTGAAGTGAGACCATGATGATGATCTGGACTCTGGATTTTCTGTGGTAGCATGTAAAGTGCCTTTCAAATGCTTTTTAGCTAGTGTATCAGTCTTGTGCATATGCTTCGCTTGAGTGTGAGTGGAATTCTGAGATCCTGTTTTTTCAAGCAGCTAACATACAAGATAGAGAATATTTATGTGATAAAGACCCACTATCTGTCTGTGCTATAGCAGATGATTAGCTTGTTCACAACCTTAAAACCAAAATTCATACTGACACCAGTTGTGTAGGATTCTCATTTAGTCTTAATTCTATGGATACTTCTACTACAGCTGTTGCAGTTTAGGAATATTTAGTTAGAATAAATTTTTTTTTCTGAAAACTGGAATAGCGGTCAACAGTGTATTCAGAAAGTAAAAAGCTTTTTTGAAGTGTTAAGGCCAGGTAACAAGTTTGCATCTCGCTGAGTTGCTTGTAGAAGACCAAGTGTAAAAACTTCTGTTGGAAAGGCAGAAAATATTGGATGGCTCTATGGAAATGATCCTAGGGAAAGTCATGGGCACTTGACTGTCATTTGACCTTCACACCACTCTACAATGTAAAGGAACCCTGGGGTTAGTAATGTAGTGTTTAACTGTGCTGTGTGTTTAAGGATCTTGCTACCTGCCACAGCTCAAGAAGAAAATAATCAGAGATTAGCCACTGCCAGTGTTAAAAAAAAAAAGCTTTTAATACTATGGATGTTGCTGAAAGCCATAATGTTTTTTCTCTTTGGAAACAGAGATGTCCTTCCATTCACACTGAAGTTGCCTCAAGCAATTTCTGCAGCAAAAACAGAAGCTGAACTTGAAGAGATTGCTCAGCATGGACTGAGTAAGTAGTTCTCTACAATGATGTCCTTCCCTGTAGCACTCCTGAAAACATTGAAAAAATAGGCTGTATCAGTAAATAGTTCATATTGGTTAGTGATTATACAAATTTCGTTTAGGAAAGCAGTTTCTCTTATTTGGGAAGGTCAGACCTTCTTTTGGCCAAGGAGTGGTGCTCCTCCTTTCTTCTGTGCCTTCTGTGATATTTTTGTTAGTGCTGTTTCTTTCTTCCTTCTTCTCTTCCCTCTCTGGGCAGCCCTTGGGCAAAGTACATCTCACAGTTCCCACACAGAGATTGATACGGCTTCTGCTCTAAGATCTAACGTTGTCTGCATGCTCACATAGCAGGCACTGGCTTTATAATTTATTGTGAGGAGAGTGTAGGAACTGAGGTCCTCTGTTAATAAAACTTCAGATTGATATGCAGACTTAAAATGGTGAATTTTGAGATCAGTGCCTCAATAAAGTGGCACATTTAGAAAAAGAGGAGTGTATATATGATGGTGTAGAATGTATCCATGGGCAGGAGTTAGGCAAAATTTTTAAAATACCAAAAGACAACACAAGGACTTGCATCACTTGGCTGCTTCAGCGAAATACAGGCGCATTGTAAAGCATCCCTTGAGCTCAGAGGAGATGGACGCAAAGCCTGGTGGGATTTGAAATTTGGGCACCACCCAGATGAATTATTAAGAAGCTCAATATTGAGCAAAATGCTGCATGGTCTCATTTCCTTCTCCAGGAAGAGAAGGTTGACTGTCAGCAGTCTTTGTTGCAGTAGATTTTTTAATCATCTTTGATTTTGAAAAGGATCCTCTCTAAATCAGTGTTAGCATGAGGATCTCTTGAACTGTCTGGTGGGACTTTGCAGTAAAACCATACCCAGGGATGTATTGCAGTGCTTTGCATTTTGTTTTGCTGTAGTAGCTATGCAATTAAAGGGTTTGTTTCAGGGAAGAGAGAAATTACTTCTGCACTGCTTGTCTGCAAATTTAGGTAATCTGGTGAAACTATGGATTGTCATGGGAAAAGAGGCAAATGTGGTACTATTGAGGTCAATGTTTAGATGGCAAAAAGAAAGTAAAAGGTCTGACTGGGATACAGTGTAATGAAGACACTCCCAGTGACACATGGAAGCCTTAAAGTAACACGAGGCGAGTCTCTCTAGAGAGGACAATAATGGTAATGTTGAGCAAGCTCTCCAGGCTAACCACACTTTGTCACCAGTACCCCAGAGCACTGTGGCCTACTTGCTGCAGAATAAATCTTGCTCTTGAACAGTCTCTGCATTATGTGTGCTTTTTCTTTAGCTACTACATTTGCAAGCTGAAGAGGAGACTGATGGATCAGTGCCTGTGTGGTTGCTGTATTTGGGATCAATTACCTGATATGCACAGATTAAGATCACAGTTTCCATGAACTAAAAGCAGGCAACACAGTTGAGATTTTGATGGAGTTTTAGGTGTCCATGTGCAGAAGAGCACACCAGAAAGTCAGCCTTTCAATGCTGTGGACTCAAGAGAGGCCAGAAACTCCCAACAGCCCTTCCTGTTAAGTGTGAGTTTTCTTTGAGGAGCATGTAAGCAGAAAACCCCATGGTGTGTGAACAGAGGGCTGTATCCCTTGTCAGAGCTCTCTTGTGCAGTAGGCTCAGAGGGAGAGCTGGACAACGCAAGTCAATAACACGTAGCCCAGCAAACCACATCAGGAGCAACTTTTGGTAGATTTCAAGGCTGTTGCCAACCTGTAAGGTTTCGTGTACTGAACATATGATTCTCTCTCAGTCTTCCTTGTGTTTCACCTGCAGCAGTGCTTACACCTAAACATTGACCTCAATATTACTGTATTTGCCTCTTTTACCATGATAATCTATAGTTTAACCTGATTACCTAAACTTGCAGACAAGCAGTGCAGAAGTAATTTCTTCTCTTCTCTAAAATAAACCCTTTAATTGTACGTGCCAGGCATAGGCACTGAGAGATCTGCAGGATGTGAAGTCATGAAGCTGGGAACACCAGCAACATGGCATGACTATGTAGAGAAACATGCCTGTGCCTATAGACATTCTCTGGCCGTGGCCTGTCACCATGGGCTATTTCCTGTCTTCTGCCCCGCAGGCAGGTCACATCTGTTGGGCATGGACCTGTCGTGGATGCTTGGCATTCATGACATGGGCCCAGGTAGCATTGCTCAGTTGCCTCCAGTGAGCCATCTCGACATCTTTCCTATTGGAAAAGGACCGTGTCAAGATTGGCAGATTTTAGCTAGATCTCCATCCTCTGGTATTCTGCCCTGATTTCAGTATGATTGCTGTCTTCAAGGGCACATCTGGTTTCAATCTTCATACCTTCAGGAACCAATGCTCTTTAGCAGTGACTCAGTTGCACAAACATGCTGACACGTTGCTGGGATAAGTGCAGAGGCTGCAGCTGCAACTTGCTGGTGTAGCATAGGTTTTCTATGCTGCTGGTGTGGGACTGCACGCTGGGTCTCTTTATGTGTTGCTGTGGTCTGCAGTCTCAGGCAAACTGTCGCCATGGCAAAGGCAGGGCATCAGGCCAGTGCCCTTATTAGACACTTGAACGCTTGGTCTGCATAGCTAAAGGTGATGTGTGCATCTACCACAGCAAGATGTGAGCTGCCTTTTCAAGTATAGTTTCATGTTTTCACTATGAAAAGAAACTGAACCAAGATACTTGTAGAGTTCCCATAAGTGGCCTTTACCTGGTGTTAATCAGCTTAACTATTGTCTTTAATGAAGTGAGCTTATTAATACCAGCTGAGAATCTTGCTTTATTTCTCCTGAGTAAGATGCTAATGAGAAGTTTGTGTTCATTTCAGTCTCAAGCCAATAAAAAGTATCTGTTTCAGTCTCCATTCCTTTCTTTGATTCTGTTTAATTTTAAGCTTAATGGGCTGATTGGAAGCATTGGTCATGGTATTTATAAATGAGTAAGAGCAGCCCCAGGAATGTAGCATGCAGTTATGTCTGGTGGTGGTTTAAGACGTTCACTTGGATTTTTTTCTCCCCTTTGAATTAATAAAATCCTGCCTAAATGTCTTGATACTTTAAATAGTGGTGTTGAGCTGAATGTTCTGAAAGCCATCTGTATGCTGTTTTGCATTCTTATGTTAATGCAATGATGATTTTCAGACTTTTGGAGCTCCCTGGCTAACAGCAAACCCCCGGATCCTTCACCTCCTTGTAGGCCTGTGCCTTTGGACAGTGCTTGCAAAGGCTCACGCCAGCTCTGCCTTATAAATGGAGTGCATTCTATACGAACAAGAACGCCTTCAGAGCTGGAGTGCAGCCAGACCAATGGAGCACTGTGTTTCATTAATCCCCTCTTCTTAAAAGTGCACAGCCAGGATGTCAGTGGAAGTCTGAAAAGGCAGAGCCTGAGAACTCCAGATGTGAATGGCACAGCGAGGCCTCGCTCCCCCCCGCCCCGGCCACCACCTCCTGCTATTAATAGCACTCTCACGAGCCCACAGATTTCCAGGACTATAAAGCAGGCAAGCATGCCAGAAACAGTCAGCTATAAGAAGGAGAGAGGCTTGGATTTGCTGCAGAACAAGCCCACCCCAATTCCACCTCCTCGGCTGAAGAAGCAGGCTGCATGCTCCGAGGCAGACAGTGCCTCCAGGGGTGCAGTGGGGGTCCAGCCTGGCTCCATGCGCATGCCCGAGGCAGCCGCTATTCCAGGTGAAACTCTGCCTGAGCTGGCTCCAGCAGCTCCCAAAACGACGCCGGCTGCCATCTCTGAGTCATACATCCTGTGGAATGGAGGCCGGCAGAGACTGAGCGACATGAGCATTTCCACCTCCTCATCTGACTCGCTGGACTTCGATCGGAGCATGCCACTCTTTGGCTATGAGGGGGACACCAACAGCAGCCTGGAGGACTTTGAGGGGGAAAGTGACCAGGAGAGCATGGCACCCCCTTTGAAGCCCAAGAAGAAAAGAAGCAGTTCGTTTGTTCTCCCCAAGATTGTGAAATCTCAGCTACGGAAAGTCAGTGGAGTTTTCAGTTCCTTCATGACCCCTGAGAAGAGGATGATTAAGAAAATTGCAGAGATGTCCCGGGACAAACGCACCTATTTTGGATGCTTAGTACAGGACTATGTCAGCTTTCTCCAAGAAAACAAGGAGTGCCATGTTTCAAGCACTGATATGCTGCAAACAATTCGTCAGTTCATGACCCAGGTCAAGAACTATTTGTCCCAAAGCTCCGAACTTGATCCCCCAATCGAATCACTGATTCCTGAAGACCAAATTGGTAAGAAACACTGTCTTATGTTTTGGGGGGAAGGTGAAAATGTATAATCTGTGTTTATAGTAATAGTCTTTGTCCAGTTCAGAAAGGTGAGGCTAACTTGGCTAGTAGAGCTTGAGCCACCAAGTATTTGAGTCTTAAAACAATTTCCCCCTCCATTCCCCACCCCAAATCACACTGTTGTCTTGGAATGATCACAATACGAAGTTGTTCATAAGAAGTTATCCTTAAAATAGGTGCAATGCAGACTTTTTACCTGGGATTATTACTTTTTTACCTGCTGTACTGTTGACAATAGAGAACCTTTTATTTGCTGGTACACATGTATTTTTCTCTGATGGGACTGACATAGTTCTCAATGTTTGGTCTAAAACGGCCAAATCTAACCATATGGATTGTAGCTGTAGAACTAGAATTTATTCAAAACCAGTGGCATTTAAGAGCAGAGAGACATTTTATGACAACTTAGGTTTGAAATAAATCTGATTCCTCCAGACATTCTTAGTCACTTCTAGCAAAGCTGAACTATCCCTGCACTTGAAACTAAATAAAAAAATATGTAAGTGTTTTAGAGTGCAAGAGAGAAGGGGCTGCTGATCTCTGGTTTTCTATACTTCTCTTTTGGATATGTTTGTGAGTGGTTATGGATGAGCTATATGTTAGAATATATGTTTTAACAGGAGAGAGAGATTTGTGTATCCAAAAAAGTGAAATCATTGTTATTGCATACATCTCACTGCCTGTCTTGCAGAGTCTGAGCAGTATTTGTAAAAGAGCCTGTAAGCCACATTTAAGAGGTAAACACGCCTCAGAGCAGAATACTTTCCTTTGAGCTCACTTCAGTCCTAATTTGCTTGTTTTTCTCCATACCCCAGTGACCCAACAGTTCGCTCAGTGCAAAATTGGCAGATACTTCCTTCCCTAGGATTAGAGGGTAATTTTATATTGACATTCTGTCTGTCCTTGACCAAGACAAAGTATTCTCATGTAACCTCAGCTCCATTTACACAGAGTCAAGCAAAAGTCACAAGGACTGCTAAAGTATGAAAAATGTCCCCAATATGAAGCCTCAGAGACATGTAATATTCTCACTATAATAATATAGACTGTTAGGTGGGCATTAAATGGAAGAAAAAGCACCAAATTAAGCAGGAGATGCAGGCACATTTTTGCCTGCATTTCTGTAGAGTGCTGGATATTTGACAAAGCAATACAGCTCGAGTTCGGTTATAATTTTGTGAAAGCCTATTTTGTTATGTACTTTTCATTTCACAAGGGTGTGGTTTAATTGGACTGTGGGTCTCCCAAGACTGGAAAAAATGTCTGCTATTAAATGTTTCAGACTTTACAGTAGCATAAGCTGTGAAATATAACAACTAAAACTGCCCTGGTTTTCTTCAGTGACAGAAAGTCTGGTTTTGATCATGTGACTAAACACAATTAATTTATAAAGTGGGCTGGTTTAAACAAAGAAAGAACTTGCTTTTGAATCATCTACTGCCTTTGGCTTGAGCCAGCAAACAACTGCAGTGGATCAGGAGCATCAGATGTTGCTGATCTAACCAGATAACTATGTGACAGCAAAATTTAGTCATCCCTAACGAGAGCTTTTTATGAAGTAGAGCCCTGCCTGTTGTCCACAGTTTTCCTTGACTATTTCAATATGGAATTGCAGCCCAATTTTTAACTTGGTGAGTAGTCCCTTATCCTCTCTCGTCAGTTCGCACTTCCATGGTGCAGTTTTTTCCTCCAATGTGTCAGCCTGGTGCTGGATGTGTGCTTCTGGGATAATACTCTTCTCTGAGTCATTCAGGCTTTGCTTTAACCCTCTTTTGTCTCCTGAACTTCAGTAGGTGCTGGAACAACACCCCCAGGTTTAGTGAAGCCCTCAGTGTTTGGAACTTCTTCCCATGTCTCCATAAAGATCTTTTTGATCACGTAGCTTTTCTTCTAGAATTGCATCATGGACCCTTGCAAACAAAAGACTTCTGGAGCAGATCTTTTAAGCTTCCCAGATATGGGTTCCATCAAATTGTTAAACTTCTGCAAAATCATTGGGAAAATATCCTTCAGGGTTTCTAGTCCTGACAGATGCCTCCTAACCTTAGCTGTTAACTGTAGGCTGTTAACCCTCCCTGAAGTAATAGGACCCACAGTGTTGGGACAGAATCAAGAATAAGGCACATGGCTCTTTATTGTTTAAGTATAAATGCAATTTATTTTTTTAAAAGACATCCACACCTCAATTTGTATCCACAGAATAAAGACTGGTCTGAGGAGACCCGGATACTCCAGAGCTGCTTGATCAGCAAATGTTTGGGAGTTTTTTGTTTGTCTTTTCATCTTTTCCTGGCTTTGAACAGAACAGAGTCAATGTTGAATGCTGTCACTTTGCCAAGTGGGATCCAACATCTGACATCTGAACAACTTCAGTCTCAGTGCCCAAATCTGGCCCTGAACCAAGAAATTACTGGTTTAAACCATTTGTCAGTAAGGTGCTAACTGATCATATGGGAACGTGCCTAAACAATACTATCTATTACTTGTTTTGGTATTTCTAATATGTTAGGGATATTTAAATGCTGAATGTTAAAGAAGCTTGGAGAGAATGTGTTGGCCCCTTACTGGCAATCCATGCCTTGTTGCAGGGCTTTGGGTCTGTACAGAGGAGTTGCAGGTAGACAGAGCTGGGCATACTAATTAACTGAAGCCCAGGACTGACCCCCATGGTACCTCTCTTTCAACATCTGTCTTGTTTGACAGTCAGCCATGGATACTTGGCTTTTCAGTGCAGTTTTCTGTGCACCTGTTAATGTACCCTGCTTATGGTTATTATGGCAAGACAGTATTTCCCTTGTTTGTTTATATGGAAGGTGTATAAAATTAGGCCTGTGGGTCTTAAAAAGGTTAAGCAGCAGCCCACCTCAGATCCCCTCTTCTTTACTAATCCAGTTATCCTCCTAAAGAAACTAAAATGGTATGTCACTATTTCTGCTTGAAAAATTCATGCCACCTGTTTTTCCACTGTGTAACTTTTTAGGTGCTTCTACAATTGTTCTGGCATCCTGTCCTTCATCGTTTCATCTTTTCATGTTGAGTTCAGTCTTACAAACATGTCCCTCAGTGCACATCCTTTCACCACAGGAGTGGCAGGACAGGGCAAGTAGGAAGCAGTGGTAAAAGCACTGAGCAGAAGCAGGGGACCAGGTTCTTTTTCTGACCATCCCCTGGATTTCCTTTGACTTTTTCCCTGCTTCTTTTGTTTCCTGCTACTTCAAGGGAAGACAAGTGCTTACCATACAACTATAGCATGAGTTTTAAGTAACTCACAGCTGCTTAAAGCAGAACACACCTAATACAGTGTCTTGGTTTGAAAAGACAGGTGTCTGCTAAGGAAGGCAGGAGCCTCCCCTGAAATGGAAAATGTAAACCCCCTCCCTCCAAATTATTACAATTTTGAAATTAAAAGGCTCTCAGGCAAAGATATAGGAATAGGAATAACAGTTCTTTACTAGGAAAACTAAAAATACAAATATAATTAGTACAAACAAAAACTACTGACAGAGCCAGAATATGACCTGACACCCTGTGGGTCAGGGTGTCAGTAGCAGTCTGATTGAATGATGGCTGCAGTTCTCCTGGAGTGACAGGTGTGGTTCTGTTGAAGCAGTGATCCTGTAGAAGGGTGTAGTTTTCCTCTGAAGGTCTAGTGGTGGTGTAGATGGGCCTGGTCTTCCTCTGGGAATCCAGTGGAGAAGACAGCTACTCCTCTGGAAATCCAGTGGGAAAAGGCTGCTCTGGTGTCCCAAATCTCCGATTATATCCAGGAAGTAATGCTTGGCTCCTCCCCCAGGGCAGAGCTTCTCACCATGGGATGATGTAATTTTATCAAAATAGAATACACACTTATCTTACAGTCCAGGACACACAGATAGCTGTGTGATTCTTTAGTGTGCTTTTATGTAGATCAAATGAGGGGAGGCTTACCTTTCATCTCTAGTTGCTAGGTCTCTGCCACCACTGCCTGTACATCAACCACCTCAGTCCCACCTCTGTTTTCAGGGTTGTGCTGATTATCAAGAAATGTGGGGTTGTGTGTGAGGTTGTTATAGATTAGCAATGAGATTGTTGGCTCTCTCAGTCAAGGAGTGATGTTACTACAATATGTCCCCCTCCTAGCACTGTTATAGTCCTGGTGGTCCAGGCATTTGGGGAGGGGCAGGCTGGTTACTAGAGGCACAGCATGGCAACACCTGACCTCCAATCAAGTTACAAGAAAGCAGTCAACACCAATGGACAGCGAGGAAGAGTTAACAGAGAGACTTCGGGAGGGGTTAAGGTTGCCTGTTGGAACACCAAAGGTATAAAAGGCAGAGCAGCCATCTTGTAGACAAGCCAGCCACGTGGTAGACAGCCATGAGGGCAGCTCCCAGGCCTGTTTTTCCTTATTTAGTCCTTTTGCTGTATTTTTGTTAAGGTTTAATACACCTTTCGAATTTTTTAAGTGAGCAGTCATTTCTCACAAGGTCTTACTTTCAAGTCTTGCTTCTCTGGAGGAGATTGCCATGTCTGCACCCACCAAGAAATGGATGCTTGGCCATCACACTGTGGTATTCCAAAGCAACTTTCTGCTTTCAGCTCTCAGGCAATGTGACCTGTGCAGGACTGTGCCTTTTTGTGGTGATTCTCAGGCTCACTCAGTCTCCTACTGACCCCTGATTTCCCTGATGAATGGTTTGGCCATGGTAAACAAGGCTTGAGTGTAAATCCAGGGATTGGAATCTGACGGTCATCTCAGTGGAGCAGCAATAGTTGGTAGGTAGCCGGGAAACGGAGAGCCTGGAAAAGGTTAGAGCGTGTCTGCAATTTGAGGAAGTGCAGATTGTTAGGAGGCTGTGTAAGGACACTGGCAGTGACTAATGTTGTCCTGTCTAGATGCAGACTTGTGTGGTTGGCAGCATAACAAAAATAGCATGTCAGCACAGGATACAGATGTGTTTCCACAAGTTACAACAAAACTAGCTGGCTTGCCTTTACAATTCATTTATCAAAGCACTTTCAGTTCCCATTTTGAAGCTACAGGCTAATTATTAAGCATTTCAGGAACGATACTCAGTGTTCAGCTCAAATTATATTCCGTTAAAAAAAAAATTATCTGAAGAGTGTCAGTTTTGGAGTGGTAAGCATCCTGGGAGGATATTTGAACACATGTGTCTGAAGTAAAGAGAATTTTAATTGCTGATTTGGATCTTAAAAATATACAGAGATGTTAAGATAAAGAATCAGTCCTCAATTCACAACTTAGATGCTGATTTGCCCGGGAAACCCTCATATACTTTTTTGTGGCCATTAGAAGTCAAACAGTGAAAACTGCTGCTGGCTGAGAATTGGTTTGTGGGATCTTACCCAAAAATACCTTTATCTGAAAGCAGCCAGAAGTAGCAGTGCTGGCTGGATGGTCTGGCCCCAAACATGCTCATAGGTGCTGTGACACTGAATATTGTTCTAAGACTCAAATCACAAGAAGTGCCGTCCTACCAGGCTTTAATAATACTATAAATTTTCTGTAAGCTTTGTATTTATCAGGATACATGTGGGTATTACTGTTGACCATTGACAAAACAGTTGAGCCCTTATCAGTCTTTTTGCTGTTAGCCTCACCAGCTTGTTGGATTTTCCCACTTTTTCATTTGAGGGCAGAACTCAGTAGTTCTTATGTGTGTGCCAAAAATTCATAAAGGAGAAGGAAAGGTTGTGTGTTGTTTTGGGGGTTTTTTTGTGTGCAAGTTTGGTGGATTTTTGTTGTGGTTTTGTCTTTGTTTTGTTGTGCCTGTGTGGAGCTTTGAGCACAGCCACGAGTTCTGTGATCCCTTCCTCTGTGCTGCTTCAAAATTATTTCAAGTTTCCATGGAAACTGTGCAATGTGATCGAGTAAATTTCAAAGCAATTTCCAGGCACTGCTTTTGGATCCTGTGACAAATAGCAAATGTGAAAGAAACCTCCTTGCCATCTTGCACAACTGTAAAAATCTGTGTGGTTCATCTGTGGAAGCGGCACTACCTTTCAAAGGGTTGAGGGCAGAAGCCCTGAGCCTTCCACTTCTCACCTATAGACAACAAGCCTGGCCCCAGCCAAGGACTGGGGCTCTGGGGAGGAATTTTCTCTCCCAGCAGCATCCAGTTCCTGTGGGATCTGTGGAGGCACTGCTTCTGCCTCCTACTCCTGTAGAGGATCAGTCACATACAGAAACATACTGCGTTTCCTGAGGCTCCTGTGAACAACTGTTGTGATGACCCCTCTTATACTGAGATGAAGGATGGCTCGTGCTCAGTATTCATGTGCAGAACTTCCAGTGGAAACCTGTGGGAGCTAAGCTTTCATGGGAATAGAGTTCTCTCCCTTCACATGATGTTTAGCAGCACCAACTGCTTTAATAAACCAGGTGGTTGGAATGCACACTGCAGAGGTGTTCCTCTTACAAGCTAAGCAGTTGGTGTTTTTCCTAATCTAAAAAATCAGATAGTAGAAATAAAGTAAGCTGAATTGTCAAAAAATAGTCATCTGTGAAGATAGCAAGGAACGATTTGTACACTCTAGAAATTTAGCTAGCCAACATACCCGTGTGTGAGACTCATGCGTTTTTCTTGGTGGAAAATAGTTTCTGCAATTGTTTCTGCCCCTTGAGCCCTGAGGATTGCTTTGATGGCAGGAAAAGGCAGTTTCTGTCTGTAGAGGTACACTCTGCAGAAGGATGATTTATTTACATATTCTAGGTAAATATTTACCTTCTATTTACCTTATTGGCTGGTTGTGTGGCTCTACCAAATACAATATATAAGGATCAGTTGTTTGAAGTGTTGCCACTTGCTGATGTTGCTAATTGACAGCGCTGGATCCAGTGCTGGCTGCTGTGTGGGGGGCCAACAAGAAACATGTCTCAGACTGATCATGCCTTTTCTGGTGCCTTTACTGACAAACACAAAAAATGCTGCATATGAAGCCAAGGCACCATAGGAGGAAGAGTGTGTGTGTGTGAAGCGTGTTTATGTAGGAAAGAGAGGGATGGAGACCCAAAAGGAAAAAAGGCTGGACACAAGAATAAGATAAATGAAAGAATATAAGCATGAAAACAGAATAATCCTTGTTTGGTGAGCATGTGGGTGTGTGTGTGTAAATCCCAAGCCTTAGAAATACTATGTGATTAAAAAAAAAAAGGGGAGGGAGAGTCGAGAGAAAAGAAAGAGGCTGTAGTCTAAAAAAATCACAGAAGTACAGGCAAAGAACCTGGGACGGGCATGAGGTTTTAATGAAACTTTAATGAGTCACCGTTACTAAGAAGAATGTCCACTGCTAATTTGTGTAAAAGTGTGACCTGGCAGTGACACAGCTCTCAGTCCTTGTGCTCCTCTGGACCATCTGCCTGCCTAGCTCTGGTCCTGCCCCACTCTCCTGCGGGGATGGCACAGGAGCATTCCCCACCATGTTCCCCACCATGGTACAAATAATCGATGTAATGTAATACCTAATGTAAGCTGTGTTGCCATAAGGATGCTGAGAAAGGAAATTAGCTTTTAAAGTAAAAGTTTGCAGAGAAAATGTTGAGCAATTAGCTTTGTCTGTTGACACAGTCCATACTTTGAAAATGGAGAATGAGGGTTAAAGAAAAATTGATTGGAGTAGAACAAGAATTAAAAACAAGCCCTGAAGTTAGCAGTTACTGTGCTATGGGCACGCTATTGCCAAAGAACTTCAAACTTGATTACAAAGCTGTATATAAGCTTGTGTGATGAAATCTGAAGCTGGACAAACCCAGCTTGATTTTCATTTATAGTTTAAAGCCTGTAATCTGTCCAGCTTCATAAAGATCCTGACAAAGTTGAGCCAAGTTTTAGGAAATCTTCGTTGAGTTTACAATGGAAACTATGCAAAAAGGACAGGCTTTAATGCCAGAGGAGACAAAAATTATGATTTTGACTGTGTTTCACATTAAGTTTGGGAGTTAAAGTCTAAACTTAAAATAAAACTTGCGGACTTCTGACCAACAAAAGAAAAACTTAAATAGACCCACAGCTTTTTTTTTTTTTTAACTATCTGTAGTCTGTCTGTGTGGGTGTGGGTTTTTTTATTTACCACATTGCCAGAAATGACAATGGAATACAGATTCTGCTCTGTTTCCTGTTTTCATGTTAACAAACATCTGGAAACTCAGCTTGTGTAATAAATGGGCCTTAGAAAGTCGGTTTTGCTGTACACGGTCTCTTTAGGGAATAGTTGTGTTGATGCTGGCTCTGCTTTAAAGGGGGAAGTCAGCTGGATTTGTGTTTTCCTCTTGCAGATGTTGTGCTGGAGAAAGCCATGCATAAGTGCATTCTGAAGCCATTGAAGGGTCACATTGAAGCGATGTTGAAAGAGTTTCATACCACGGATGGTTCCTGGAAACAACTGAAGGAAAACCTACAGCTGGTGCGGCAGAGGAATCCTCAGGAACTGGGCGTGTTTGTTCCAACACCAGACTTTGTGGATGTTGAAAAGATTAAAGTCAAGTTCATGACTATGCAGAAGATGTATTCACCTGAAAAGAAAGTCATGCTGCTGCTGAGAGTTTGCAAATTGATTTACACTGTTATGGAGAATAATTCAGGTATGGTGCTTCTGGTAGTTCAGGTTCACTGATATTTCATACCTGATGTTGTCTTTTAGAGGAATCAGCCCATCATTCTGCAGACAAGTCTTCTGCTGAAGTTCTTGGAGCCTCTCCTTGCCCTTTTGAGAGGAATTGTTCCTCTCTGCTTCTGACTTCCTGTCTCTGAACTAAATCTGGCCACACACCTTAAAAACTCAGTCTGAAGCAGAGTTGTTGTCATAGGTGGACTGAGAGCTTCAGTCAAAGTTAGTTAGAGAAGCCCTCCATTGGTGCAGGAAGGACTTTCCAGCTTTCTAAACTCCTTCTCAGAGAGGAGTCTGGGTGCATCTGGATTCAATCTCAGCCCAGACTTTGTCAATGGTTTAAAATCCAAGGAATTATAACAGTGTGATTGAACCTCTGTACAATTTGGTCCTACAGGATTAAGGATGGCAATCCAGATTTAGTTATATAAAAATTAATTATTTATTATGATAAATTATTAGACAAAAAAGATCTTAGTCAGAATTATTTACTACACAGTGTAGAAGTAAAAACTACTAGTATAGTTTTGTATTGAAAGAAACAATGGGCTAGGAGACGGATCTCCCTTTCGATGGCCTTTATTAAGTGACAGCTCCTTATTGGAATTAGGGGCTCATGCTGCTTTTGCCATTGCCACTACCCCAGGAGCTGAGAACAAAGAAGTACAACGTGTAGTTCTGCCACTAATTACAGAACTGGAGATCTCATTCCTCACGGGAACCCCCAAAAGACCTAGTGGGTTTGTCATCTAAGGGATGGGTGTCTCTACTGGTGTACCCTCTGGTTATGGTGAGGATAGAGTCCAGCTCTAGCCGGGGTCCTCTGCCTTTCCCGGTCCCCGCCGTCTCTTTGGTCCTATTTCTGGTCGGTTTTGATGGACTCGTTGTCCCGGGTCGGCTGGAGTCCGCCCGGCACCCTTGCTAATTAATATGCAGATGTGTGCAAGCCATGCTGGGAATGAGGAAGCTTTGAGGACCACGGCACGTTCAAAAGCCCTGGGAGCCGCGTGGTATTGGATGCTACGCAGCATGGGGGGAAAGCCTTGCATAGCACCGGGTCCCCGCGGGCCATGCACTGCCACCTGGTGCGCGGCGCGGAGCGGAGTCGTCTCGGCACAGCAGGCAGTCAGCTCAGTACTGGATCCGGCAGGAAGCCCCGCGCGGCCTCAGTGCCGCCCGCGCGTGGCGGGGTCGGGGCACCGGCAAAAGAGGAGAGGGGAATGAACTGGGGTTACATGAGAATGGGTTGGAGGAAATCTGGGTAATACAATCGAACCTGANATAAAGAAAATTACTTACTACCACCATTTTCCCTTCATACTCCAAAAGCTGTCCCACCAACCTGAATGTATTAGGGAAGTCCATTCCTGAACATTCACATCTGAGATTTTTCTTATTCCTTTGGATATATTTCTAATTACATTACTTTTATCATCAATCTCCAGGCAGCACTTGGAGGAGTTGAATTTCCCACGAATTCCACCTTTGTTGGTGAGTAGGTAATCTACTGCCAGTCTGGTCTGATAGACCACAGTTCGTGTTGGTGAAAATTGATCACCAGTATGATCTAGTGCCAATGTTATTTTGTTGGAAATTATTTCTAT
>VWZP01000146.1:397-89387 GCA_013396995.1 Dicaeum eximium | reverse complement strand
TCACTGTGTCGTGGTTTTCACAGTTTCTTAACTCCCTTATCCTGTCTCATCTGGCCTGTCTCGGGGGCTTGATACTACAAGATGGTGTTTATAAGACAGCCTGCATAGGTAATCCATGCAGCTAAAGTAATTTTTATCCATCTTATTTTTACTCTTAGGCATTGCGGAATATCAATCCCAGCACAGCAAATTCTCCAAAACATCAGGTAGGCTCTTAACTGATGTTTCAGCATAATTAGAAAAATGGAAGCATTAAATTAGGCTAGCAGGGAGCTTTTTGCTACGTGAAAACATTCTAAAAAAGACAACAAACAAAAAACCAACCTCTGTCATGGACATTTTTGGATCACTTTTCTGGTCACAGCCCTAACACTGTTTTTAGGAGTGCTGCATTACCACAACTTTATATCAATATTTAAGAGCAAACAGGGAATTCATTGCACATTTTTTTACATTGAAAACAACCTTCTTGTTTAGCATTCTTGAGGATACTGCTGTTCCAGTCCTGATGTCATCAAGATGTTTATTTGAAGCAAACTACCTAAGGTAGTTGCTGGTGACTTCTAAGTACTGTTCGTATGAATGTTCTTATCAGTTTGTTTAAGCAGGTATGATCTTAGAGAAAGATATCTGTTATCAGTTAATGAAAAGTCACTTGAAATAGTTATGATTTTTAAGCATGCATAGTATAACAGAATTACTTCATAGATTAGACTAACAAAATAATTGCTATGCAGATATAATTTTTCCATTTTGACATTTAACTGGCTCTTGCACGCATACATTTTCTGTATAGGAAACAACAGTTATGAAAAGCCTTTTTCAAGCTCAGACCAAAATAAAATTGTTCAAAATGTGAAGCATAATAAACATTTTAATGTGGTCTTCTTTCAGTCTCTAAAGAAGTTGAATGTAGAATGAATATCTGGAAGGGTGGATTTATGGATATATTCAGAGAACTTCATGTTTACTATTGTTAACAGTATTTTAATCTACCGGTTCTTAGTACAATGTTTATATTGTCTTGTACTGTACTTTAGTTTTCAAGGAAAACCTCTGTATGCTCTAGGCAAGAAAAACAGAATAAAATAAAGTATCCTCTGTTTGGAAGCCATAAGTACTGATCTACTGTTGCATTCTGAAGAGTATCACAAAAGCTGTATGTTACTAGTTCTGAGATACAGGAACCTCAGACCTTAGTGCTGACATCCTGGAAAAAATACTTTCTTGTTTGGCAATACCAGAGCAGCTCTTAAACAGAAGCATTTTAGTCGAGATGTTGTAATTTGATTCATTAGCAACACATTAGCCACATAATGATCTTATCAATCAATATTAGATCCTATTCTGGAGAAGAAAAAAAAGTCCTCAAGAATTATGTGTATACAGGAGAATAAACAAAGGGGAACTCCTCCACGCCGGTTGAAAACACCTTATCATCTGGCATAATTAGGTCATTCATAGGGGATGTTTTTCTTACAGAATGCCAAAAACATATTCTATGTTTTCTTCTGTGCCTGAAGCCCTGTCATTGTTCACTCTTCCACTAATTTCTTCCTGTTGCCAGCTCAAAAAAATATGGGAAATTGAGAAGTTTGTTACCAGTTTCATACTTAACTCTGTAAGATGAGGTTTTTGGAACCTCGAATTCTTGAAATTTGGCTTTAAATCCTAAAAACCAGCAAAAACTCAAAGAGTTTGTGTATGTAGTAGTCACTCCACTTTATTTGGAGTGGGAACTGATGAGAGGATTAATACAAAAATCAGGATTCCATTTATATTTGAACTTGCTTCCTACCATACCTCCTGCCTGGGATCAGTTCTATTAGTCTGCGCTTGCTAATGAGTCAAGGTGTGTGTGAGTGATTTGTTGGGTAGATGACTGGGAAATCACATCACCTTTAAAGGTCTGTAATACTAGACTATTCGTGTGGCACCATGTAAATGTACTTTTTGTGTTTTCATGTCATCTCAGTAATGTAATGAACAGCCACAGGTGGAAGAAAGTGCTTAGAGAGCTGCTTCTGGGTTCTGGTTCTCTAAATGCTTCTTGAGGCCTTGTACTACAGAGGCAAATGTAGTCTATCTTCTCTGATGATGCTGCTATTGAAGTCCCAGTCTGTACATCTGATCAAATCACAGCTGACCTAATAAATCTGGAAAATGTATAGAAAGAAAAAAAGTTCTTTGTTCAACTTTTTCTTCCTTACAGGTCTTTCTTTCTTTTTGAATAAAATTAATGAAGTTTGGAGGAATTACCTGCTTTCCTGGTGATAAAGCTGTGCTTGACGGCAGAGTACTTGCTTTTCTTGCTAAATTTTAGATGTTCTTTTAAGGAGTACTAAAAATTAATCTTCATACGTTCAGTGCTCTTAATTCTGGGAAGGCTAAGTCTGTTTTAGCGAGTGATTGCCAAGGTCTTTCATTTGTAAAGAATCATGTAACACCGGCATTCTTGAAGCTTGCCTCTAATGAAGTCTCTTGTATAGATGGATTAAAAACATCTGAGAAATGTTTCTTAACTTGTAACTGGATCTGTGAACTTTTCATATCACACAATCACCAGGTTAGAAGGGGCTGGTGGAGGTGATCTAGCCCAACATCCTCATCCTTCTTGACATTTTTCCCCATGTAGCCTGGATACAGTACCCTGGTTGTATTGATATCTATGATCAGGTTTTTGTGGTACTGAGTAACCATAGTGTCCCTGCCAGGTTTTTGTCTCTCTGCCATGGTACTGTAGTATCCTGTGGTACACGAACACTCCAGGTGTTGTGTATGGAAGCCTTAGCACCTTGTGGAAAGAGCAAGTAATTGCTCAGCTTCATTTTTTATAACAAGGACTGTAAAAGACTCTTCTTGTTTGAATGAGGATATATTTTACTGCAATTCTAAAAATGTCAAAGGTACCTGTAGCAAAAATTATAACTTTCAGACTTACTGTGTGTCAGCAAGAACTGTTGATACATACAGGATATTTAAAAACACCTAGCATCTGTTCAGTTACTTGTGCTCATCAACATCAGTTATTTGTGAAACCTTAAAGGTTCCCATCTGTCTTAATAAGGAGATTGCATGACTTGACTTTTCACTGTATCCCCACTAGCTCTCTTTCCATTTTCCTACAGTTAGCATCTGGTTGTCAGCAATTTCTAATGTAGAGCAGATGTCAATCAAATTTTGTATATGTCACAAAATTGAACAGATGTTAAGTAACAGATTTCTTCCCTTACAGTGTGCTGTGGAAAGAAATAGAGGCAAATAATGTCGAGGTACTGATGGCATTATTCTTGGATGTTGTGCAAACTATTTTCTTGTGCTGAGAATGGAAGATTTCTTATTTATCTGCTGCTAATATTAGAGTATTTGCTAGTAAGATCAGTGTACTACACATATATGAGACAAGTTCCTCTGTATATACTTGCTCATTCTGTATCTGCTGCTTGTTTCTAAGCTTTAAGATCAACAAAATAATTATATTGCTTGCTCATGTCTGTAGATCTTCATGGATAAATACCTTGTTTAACAGTCTGTACAGTAAATCAGAACTGCATTCACTGGCTGTGCTGGTTGTGATTGAAGCAGTGAATGGTTCATTTCCCGCTTAGTCCTCACAAATTGCCCAACTCCTCATTGCAGAGTTCATTTGTCTTCCATCTGTCCCTGTGTTTTCCCTTTTTCTTTTGTGTGTGTGCTGTAACTTCGTGGCCCTCACAAGAATGCAGACCCTTAATCTGAAGAAGCGACTGGTGCTGTAAGTCTGCCCATAAGTGTTGTGGTCTTCTCTTTCCCCTAAAACTTCTCTCCCATCCCAGGAAAGCCTGTGGATAACTTGAAAGTTGAGTGATAGTTTGGGGCAGAAATGTTACAATTGGCACTTGTAAAGTAAATTTGCAAAACCAATTATCAGGATATATCAAGTCAAATTGAGTAGCATATCATGTTTAATACAGTAGGAATATAAGTGAGTTGCACAAGTCATCTGCTTTTCCGCAAGAGCCAGTGAAGATAAAAATGCTCTGAAAAGGGTAGTTTTATAAAGTTAATTTGGGCATGGTGGGAATGACCTGTAACTTCATGTAAAACTTAACCTGTATGGAATTATGAAAAAAAAAATGTGGATGAGGTTAGCCAGATAAATTACAGAGTGCTGACCTTATTTTTAAAATTATTTAAGGAGATGACAGATCATTTTGGTCTTTGTGTAATAACTAAAATTCAGCTTTTGTGCGAATAATAGGAATACTAAACTTTTCTTTTCCCAGAGGTACTTAAAACAAGTTTGACACTTAAAACATTGGATGAGATCAATTCATAGAAATCTAAGCCAGGATTTTGTCATAGTTTTTATTTTTGCCTCCAGGCTTTAAATACATCTAATAAAGCATTTGTTTTAAAGCCTAGAGTTCACATTGCTCTGTTTGGAGCTGGGAGAGACTTGGACACTCCCATAATTTTTTTTAAATATAGAAAACACGCAACTTTTTTATTGCAGAATGGGTTTATAAGGAAGGAGAAATGAAAACACTACTCTTCAAGCAGCACAGCTTCAGCTTCCATTTTATACACCTTTTAGGAAAAATAGTCTTAACATACTGTTTAGGCCTTTAGGAAACTTGCTTATCTTGCAGAATGATTAAAAATTGCCCTGTATTTGTTTCTCAATAGCTTGTCTTTTTTGGTAATTCCCTTCTCTTTCAGACTTCCAGAATGACATAAATTTATTACTTAGATGAGTAATAACATTCTTTTGAGGGGAAAATGCTTCTGACTACTGAAAAAGTAGCAGTAATGCTACTTCTAAATAGTTAAAAATAGTTGCAGTTTTGCATTTTTTAGCAATGTTGTTGAAACAAAGATAAAAGTAGTACTAATTTTAAAAATACTAGTTTCACTACGTAGTACATGCCAAAGAATAGGCAAAATATATTTATCTCTCCTGGTTTAATACATCTCTTTAGTAGGTCTTTAGAGAAATGAGATTTTTTTGGCTTTAGCTGGCTAGCGTCTTAAGCTATGTTTATTTTTACCATACTATTTAAATTCACGTATTGATGAAACTTCAACCTTTCCTATACTCTGAGGATTTAGAAAAATACAAAGGTAACTTCCCCGTTTTTCCAAATTTCTTGGTCCTTCATACTGATTTTTTTTCTTAAGGTAACAGAAGAAAAAATGTGAGGTTTTTTTCTTTCTTGGTGTCAGTAGCTCTTGAAAAGGGGACATGTAAGGATTTCTTATCTTCCTCAACTATTGAATCAGGAGGCAGTCCCAATTGAAAAGGCCACACAGATGAGATAAAATGTCGCTTTAGTTCATATACAGAAATGACTCCATGTAGGTTTTACTTTGTTACCACTCTTTGTGGCATTGGTGTGTGATAAAGCTGCTTCTGCAGTGTGCTGGCACTTGTGGCTCCTCCTCTTCATCCAAATCAGGGACTGCAGCCCAAGGAAATAAAGATGTAATGTACATACAGATCAAACCAAGAGGGAAGGGGAAAAGGACAGAGCACATGGGTGAGCAGTTCTTGAGCCATCTCTGAGATAGCTGCTCTAAGACCTTCTGCCTTCTTCAGATCACTGTTTGAGAAATTCCAGGAAAGAACACTTCTTTCTTTCTCTCTTTCAAATGGTTGAGTCTACCTGTGTATCAGGTAACTTGTGACTGATAAAAGGTTGCAAACTTAGCTGTGAAGTAAGATGTCATTATAGAGGCTTTACACTTGGTTTTGTTACATAAGCAAATGAAAATCATATGGATAAGCCTTCAGAAATTATTAAAAGATGCTTAATGTCCTGTGATCTGAAAATGGGGATGGAGTATTATTACTGTTTGTTAGAACAGTGGCCAGATAAGTGGTGATGAGCAGAGGGCTGGGTTTACTTGAAGTAGTAATTGGGTGCGATGAGCACAAAAACCAGTGATATGCTTGTACGCTTTCTGCAGAGATCTAATCAACTGTTGTGAGAAAATTTTCTAGTGCAAGACATAAAACGAAAAGGAATATGTAGAATAGTAATCCATAGGAATGGGAGTGAAGCATATGCAGATTAGAGAAGAAAAGAAAACCTGGCAGTAGGGAAGCTTCAATACACAGTCTGCTGGAAATAAAATAAAATAAGTTTAGGATTTCCTAAAAAGAAATCCCTTTGAAAAAGAATTGAGGAAAAGTTAGTTTTATATACTAAAAGAGTACAGTATAGTAGTCCTTAAGCTTATCATTGACAGTGGATGAAGACCTCTCATTCTACAAGTGAGAAATATTGAATGTTGTTAAGACTGACAGGATTGGTTTTGCCTGAGATTATCTTCCCAGGCACAGCCTGGAAGTCATACTACCAGTAATGGTGACAAGATAGTCAATAGATTTATCAATCTCTCCATTAACAAAGCTCAGTCTTGGTGAGACATTGATGATGTGTGAATAGAATTGCTTGAAGAATATTACTGTATTTTCACATGTGTAACTCATGGATTAATTGTTTAAAAAGGGGAGAGGGGTCACTGGAAATTACATCAAAGGTTGCTTATTTCTGTCTGCCCTTAATATAACGCATTTTATGTTAACGCTTACTTTCATTAATTAGTCATTTCAAGCTTAATGGATGGTTTGATTCAAGCTGGTGAACATTGAGATATATTAAAAATTCTATGCAATTTAGGTTTGTAACTTCAGAAGTGCAGTGTCTTGGCCTTACTAAGAAATTATGCAGAATTTGAAGGGCTTTGAAATTTACTTAGGGAACTGATCACTGATTTGATCAGTCAGAAATTTCAAATGCATGCCTCAAACAGGAAGAATGAATGAAAACTTTTAGGGAAAGGCTTGAAAGTTTGCTGACTGAAACAAGAAAGGTACAAAGGAAGCCAGGAACTAAATCAGAATTTTTAAAAAATGGGGATAAAATGCTACTTTGCAGAGCTAAACAGGTTATATTAGGGGCCAGATAGTATTAACAGTTGTTGTTTTGGTTTAAGGATAGACCTAGTTTATCTTATAGAAAGATACTGAAGTGAACTAGAAAATATTTGTGTAACCATGCAGATATTTATATCCATAAATACATTTACAGTGCAGTCTCTGTAATGTTGGGCATGGCTGCTGGAACTTGCATTTTCATTGAAGCCAGTAAAGATTCTTGCTTTTTCCTCAGAAACTTTAGTTTAATTTCATTTAACTCTTGTAACTGGAAGCAGTGAAAGCATCAATTATCTATGATGTCATGTGTTTATGCATCCAAAAAGTGCATTCAAATGCCTAACATGATCTCTCTTTCTCCCTCTCTTGCTGTTCTAGGAATTGGCTCTCCGTAGCCAGCTTCCAACAATGGAACAAGACGGTGGGTCTCAAAACCCCGTGTCATCTCCTGGAATGTCTCAGGAACTGAGAACAATGACTACAAATAGTTCTGATCCCTTTCTTAACAGGTTTGTAGGAGTAGCTACTAGAGGAAAGAAATTTGATTTAAAATTCTGTTTGGTACATGTAATAGTTTATTTTGAACATCTGTCCGTGCCAAGAGCCACAGCTGTAAATGAATCTTTCCTTAAATGGCAAGTCTAGTAAAAGTTAAAGATTAAAAGCTGTCTCCTGTGGGAGGAAGTAGTCTGTTCAGACTTGTAGGAAGGTTTTTATTCAAAGTCATAACATGTTTGCCTCTGCATAATATGTTGACTAACAGTCATTTCAAATTACTGACTCAAAGAATTTGTGAATAGCTCGCTGTGAGATCACATGAACTGTGAGGCACATTTAGGATTACAGCTTGAGGTTCATTTTAAGGTTTCTCTATTCACCTCTCCCCTCCATTTCAGGTATTTAGTAGTATTTTTACTCTGCTAATGTTAGGTCTACAAATAGTGGCATATTTCATTTTAAGTGCTGTATTATTTTGAAGTGGGTATTTTCATTCAAGATTTAGAATCTTACAGTATAGACCAGTCTTTCATAAAACTTTTTGCTAAATCCCTCTGACTTGAACTGTTTATTTTGTTGGAAATACCGTTCAAATTTCAGCTTGCAGATGCTTCATACCAAATATTACAACTTCAAAGACACTGCTGCAGCTTGAGATAAGTCATACCTGTATTTTGGGTAATCCCTTTGGGAAGATTTATCACCTACACAGACAATTATAATTAGAAAACTTGGTGGTTTTTGGAGGGATTATCCTACATGGAATTCATCCTGTAGGGTGTTCTTGCGGGAGCTTAGACTGTGCTGGCTCTTTCCTAAGAAATAAAAGACAAGACAATTTAAACCTGACTTGCTCTCCTATGGGAAGCCTCTGTAGATAGATAATGGTATTGGTGTGGTATAGTAACATTCTGGCTTGAACTTCTGGAAGGTTGTTGCCATCACAGAGGTCCTCACATCTTCAAAACCTGTCTTCTAACCTGAAGGAAATGCATCTTTAGGTTTCAAATGGTCACGGCAGTGAGTCCATGCAGTTTATCTGTTGTCAGTCTGCACCCATAAAGGGATGGATCTTTGCCATTAACTAGAAACAGAGGAAAAGGCTAAAAAGGGCAAATTTTGCATTCTGTAATTTTATGGCAGGTTGATATTTACTACAAAGTGCAAAAGATACTGCTTGCCTAGTTGCATATATGTTTAACTGGGTGGGGTTTTTTTATGTAGCCCTTACCCCATACAAAATATTGAAAATCTGTATTTGACTTGAGTTCAGATTATCTTAATTTGCATTTTGGTCTGAAAATTTATCTCCTTCTAGGCTGGTGTATGTGTGGCACCACACTTAGTTCTGTCATATGGGTGTGGGAAAGGGATTTTTTGAGAAAGGATATTTGTGAATATGCATTGCTGTCTCAGAAAGCAGTCCAGTAGTTCTAACCTAAAGATCTTGTTGATACTCCTGATGTTAAAGTTCAGACTTCGAGAAATGCTCCTTTCTATCTTTATAGGGTGTATATAAAGTTCCTGGTGAGACAGGAGCCTATATTTAGGCCCCAAAGTTATATATTCAGAGCTGAGGTTGTTTAATATTTTCTGCTGCCCATATAATAGAGGTATAAAAAAAATCTCAGAAAACCACCACATTGGAGCAGTTTGAGATAATGCTCAGTAGTGGTTTAAAATGCATAATCAAATCTGCCTGCTATCTTCAGTACTTACTGTCATTGTGGTATATTTGATTTTTTTTTTTTTGAATGAGCTATTCATCAGTGCAGATTTCATTAGACTAGTCCACCTTTTGATTTGCCACACTTGTTTATGTATTTTTGTCAGTTAGATTTATATTGGTAGTGATGGTAGTTCTCTGTTTAACTCCTAAATTGGTATTTCTTCTTTTGTATACACATATTTTAACAGTGATTACTTGAAGAAGAATCCACTCTATTTTGGGTAATGCTGTTTAGTTGCATGTGGTAATTTTGGGTGGTGTGACTACTAAATGAACAAGTCCTTGTTGATGAAAGAGGAAATGTGTATTAAAGAGTGATTTGAAGAGAAGTGCTGCACATTCCAAGTGTGAGAGCAACAGCCAAAAAGCCTTCTCCACTGGAGTGATTTAGTTCAGCATAGTCTCAGTTCTGTTTTTAGTATTTTGTCCAGTAAAGTAAACCAGATTTTTGTTCACAGAAGTTCTAAATCATTTAATTGCTAGGATTATATTGAATGTCTGGTGATTCTGTTTTTAAATCATTTTTAAAAAAGATAAATATTTATGATTTATCTATAAAGAAATGTTAGGTTCCTTTCTTGTATGGCAAAGGTGTCCTCATGGAATCAAATATATGTATTTTTATATACATGGTTGAAGACATTCTACTGGCATCTGATTTTGAATAGCTGCTCATAATTTCTTTGGTTCTTCATACTTGACAAAAAGACATATACTATATATTTCACAAGTACATCATGAGGAGCATCAGTATGTCTTCAATGATAATTTGAACAGTAAATCAAGTTGATGTTCATTTAGGATGCTGGGTGGAAAATCAGTAAGGATTCTCAGTGAATCTGAGAATACATAACCCGTAGAAATAGAGCTTCTGAAAATATTTGATGAAGACTGCGTATTAGGAGATGCAGGGGGGAGGGAGGTAATGGTGACCTTCAACAGCTGCTTATGCAGGCACAGCTCCTGCCAGCAAAGCTGCTCCAGCATGGGCTCCTCTCTCCATGGGGCCACAGGTCCTGTCAGCCTGCTCCAGCACAGGCTTCCCATGGGGTCACAGCCTCCTTCAGGCATCCTCCTGCTCTGGCATGGATCATCCATGGCAAGCAGGCGGTTCTCTGCTCTCCCTTGCATCTCCATAGCTGCAGGGCACAGCTGCCTTACCATGGGCTGTGCACCATGGGCTGTGCACCATGGGCTGCAGGGGAATCTCTGCTCTGGTGCTTGGAGCATCTCCTGCCCCTTTCTCTGCACTGACTTTGGGGTCTGCAGGCTGTTCTCTCACTCCTCTCTCCCATCTGCTGTTCAGCATTTTTCCCCTCTTCTTAAATATGTTATGACGAAGGTACCACCATTGTCACTGAGGGCTCAGCTTTTGGCAGCTAAACCACTTTGGAGACAGCCGGAAGCAGTTAGCTGACATGGGATCAGCTCCTCCTGCTGTGTCACACAGTGATCCCTGCAGACTCCTGCTACCAAAACCATGCTGTATAAACTCAACACACTGGCTTACTTCTCCTCCCCATCCCACATTGTCCACTGTGGCTCTCTTGCTCTTGCTGCGCTGGCAGGAGATGGCAGTAAGAAAGTGAAGGCATGTAAGGCCCCATGCCATCAGTTTGGTTAACTGTTCTGTCAGCAAGATCATTCTGAGCAGGGTTTGTTTATAGGATGGCTTCTGTACCAGTATTTGATTTATATATGGGTGCTCTCTTGCCTTGACATGTGTGACTGAACAAGTAGTAATACAGCAGTGGGAAGCAATTGAAGAATTACTAAAGGAGTTCCAACTATTTATAACAGCAGTGACCTAAAAATACACTTCAGTGGTTGATTAAACATGGGAACATTAGTTAGAAGTATTTTTTTTATCCTTATGGAAGCATAAAAGGGTGCACCATAATTATTATTATTTTTATAATCATTATGGATTATCTGATATGCTTCGAAAGGTTTTAGCTGTGGGTGGGTGTGAAAAGATTAAAATTATGCACAACACAAGTAGGCTATTTCTTGAAGTTGCTTAGGTATGTTCTCATCAAGTTAAATTGAACGTAAATAATATTGTTTAATTGGAAAAGGTCTGCATAAAGTAAAACCCAGGTGTCTCATGCAAACGCTTAAGTTTTTTATTAGAATAAATAATTAAGGGATTTCTCGTGGCAGCAATTTTTTCAAAGCCCATACATTAGTTCAAAACAAGCATCTATTTTAATTTTTTCAGTGTTCTACCCTCATTTTTTTTCTACCTTTTCTTCTGTTACAGTGGAACATACCACTCCAGAGATGAAAGCACAGACAGTGGACTTAGCATGAGCAGTTACAGTGTACCCAGAACCCCAGATGACTTCCTGAACAGTGTTGATGAGATGGATACAGGTCTGGTTTTGTGTACATTTTTAATGCATGTTTTCCAAATACACTTGTATCCATTTGCAATGAAAACAAGCAATTCTGAAAAGCTCTGATACTTCTTGCATTGTTTTCTACCTTTTCCTATTTCCCCTGTTTCTCTGATGGAAACATTATGGTTTGTGAAAAAATGTATTTGTAATCAACTGTATTGGGAGGATGGGGAAATTGCTCATAAGTAGTATCACTCCTGGTTTTTTGAGGAGTTTAAGTATGTTTGCTTTTCGAAGTAATGTTCAGAGCTAAGAATAGTACCTCATCCACTGTTGTTAATACTACTCCAAAACTGTATTTGACTCAGTATTGTCTTTTTCCTTCAAGTGTGAAAATTAAATCATGCTAAATGACATCAAAGATCTTTAAGATTTGGGTCAGTAGGTGAAAGTTGGAAACAAAGGCATGTTCTTTGTACATCTGCATGCAGCCAAGTTATCTTTGGGGTTTGTGATGGATTTCTATGAGTCACACTACTTGTATGATGCAAGAGGTACATGATTAACCAGTTGTCCTGATAAACTGGAGGTTTGGTACTTCCAGTATACTTAATATCCATCTTTGTGTTATAGGTGACAGTATCGGCCAAAGTAACATACCATCGCATCAGAACCGTTTCCCAGACTACCTTGAAGCCATTCCAGGGACAAATGTGGACCTTGGGACACTGGAGGGAGATGGAATGAATATAGAAGGAGAAGAACTGATGCCAAGTCTGCAAGAGGCTTTGAGCTCTGACATCCTTAATGACATGGAATCTGTCTTGGCAGCCACCAAGCTAGATAAAGAGAGTTTTCTTACTTGGTTATAGGGGCCTCAGGGAGACTGAATTCTAAATCTGTGAAGGATCTAAGGAGATTAGGACATCTATATCTGAAGTTCAGAACAAGTCAGTGTGGTGCACTTTGGCTTGTGTTCAGAAAAAGTAAATGAACAAATACTCAACAAGATTGTTTGGGTTTGCTCTTCTTGTCCATCGCTGCTGTTGTATATCGCTGACTTTTTTCCACAGTTGACTCTGAAGAACAGACATCTTCTTGATCTTTTTCTATTGCTGTTGCAACTACTGTTCGAGGGGGGTGGGGAGGGATGATGAGTCTATTTTGGATGATGAATGCCATTCCTTTTGTCCTAGTGTGCGCTTGCGTATCATTTTATCTAAGTACTCAGATTTGAGAGTTAATTTCTGCATGTCACTGCTTGTAGTTTGCTCAGCTAGTTGTCTCCTGCTGCCTGTGGCAAGTGGTAAAACATGACATACTGGGGTGACAGGCCAAAAATGATGTATCTGGTCAAAAGAAGTCAATACTGATTTGGAGATACGACGTAAAGGAGAGCTGAAGACTGTTTGGCATTAAATGTTCCTACTAGTAGCTCTTGCATTAGCCACAAAATGCTCTTGTTCGTATTTTATGTTATAGTAAATCATGAGTCATTTTACATAGAAGCATATATGAACTTTGATTGTTGCCACATACTCTAGCCTAACTTCCATTTGTCAAAAATACTTTGATTATTTTTTGTTAGTTGGTTTAACTGTAGCTGTAGGATGGGAAGTAATTATAGGTGTTCTGGGGTTTTTTTTTAATAGTGAAATCTAAGGGTTTTTTTCTGATTTCACACAGTCTTATTTAAATCTAAATTGTCTGCTTTTTTTATACTTAAACCATGCCTATTGTAGCCTGATAAGCTAGTGAGTACATAAACCAATATGTTTTGCCTGTAACTTTTTTATTTTTTTTAAAGGCTAGCTTTGAATGTAATCATTAGATTTCATGACCAGTGGCTTATTTTTCATGTGTATTTGGGAGCCTTTGAATTAGAATCTGATTACAGCAATGTAAAAGTTACAGTCCTTTGCCACGTATACAAATTTTAAATGCATCTTAAAGTAGCATAAAGAACCATTTTAAAATTACAAATAATGTCTCTTCTGATTTTCAGTTTTGGTCTCTTGTTTTGGTCTCTTAAATGAGTTCAGATTTTAAAATCCTTAATGGGAAAAAAAATTATTAAAAGTTTCTTTTAACACAGACAAAAATTCTGAACTATTAATATCACTGTGTGTTGCAATGAAAAGGCTAGAACACCAAAAAACTTCTCAATAAAAGCTTCTAAGTGTGATAGTTATCAAGTTCTGTTTGGTGAAAAATAAGCCCTGGACACTATATGTAGAAGAATGTCAAGATATGTGTTAGATGGTGACATGAGCAGGTAATGAAGTGTATATTAGTAGTAGAGCTTAGCATGGGGTAGAGGTGAATATGAATAATTTTTATTTTAACAGGAAGAGATGTATCACTAAGTTGTCTGCAGGAGTTGACACAAGTTTCCAAAGAGTATTTTAAATGAACAAAATGAGCGTGAATCAAACTTCCAATATAAGCTATGAATGTTTGTGGGGCTTTTGGGTTTTTTGGATGAAAAGTAGTGTCACCAGTTAACACCTCTATAATTAAGGGCCTGTGTCACCATTCTTAACATTGAGCCTTTATTTTCAAGGTGTATAACATGGCTATAAAGATACTGTAAGCATGACACTTAGTTTTGGAAAAAACCTCTCAGTTAGCAGGGACTTCTCTTGAGGAGAGATTTTTGGGTTTTACTGTTTTGCATTTTTTTTCAAGACACTGATTATTTTTTAAGCTAGGAACAAAATCAGCAAAACAAGCAAAAAACCCCATCATATTACTATTGCCATTTGGATTTCTTTTGTGCTTCAGAAATAATTCTGGTTTAGGATGATGTAAAGAATGAAAACTCTTAACCAAATCCCATTTTAAAAACTGGAGCAGCAAAGGCAGAGATTTGAAATTTGCCACTGTAAATGTACATTTACTAGTTTACATAAACGTATTAGTGTTTGAAAAACACAAGATTTTGTGGCTTGTTACAGGATACAGGCAAGTTTTAAAATACCAATTTTTAAAATGCATTCACAATGATATATATTCTGCTTCACAAATAATTCAGTGATTAATAGGCCACTTATATTGTGCAATGACACAGTAGCTCCTAATGCAGTGTTATTGTGTCCAAGATAGGGATTTTAGTAGCATTTTAGCAATTTCATTATGAATTCCTCTCTCTCTTCCCCTTCAGGAAAAGAAAAAGACACTAAGTTTTCCTAACTTGAATTATCTGACATAAAACCACAACAGCAAGGAAATTCAGAGTTGATTCTATTTCAGCTGTCTTCCACAGTTATATCCAGGTATCATAGCACATAGAGAATCACAGAATATGCTGAGTTGGAAGGGACCCATCAGGATCATTAAGTCCAACTCCTGGCCTTGCACAGGACACCCCAAGCTTCACACCATGTGCCAGACAGTGTTGTCCAAATGCTTCTTGAACTCTGTCAGGCTGGTGCTGTGACCATGGCTCTATGGGGAGCCTGTGCCAGTGTCCAGCCACCCTCTGGGTGAAGAACCTTTTCCTGATATCCAGCCTAAACCTCCCCTGACTCAGCTTCAGGCCATTCCCTCGGGTGCTGTCACTGGTCTTGAGAGTGAAAAGATCTTACCTGTCGCTCCTCTTCTCATGAGGAAGCTGTAGACTGCAGTGAGGTCTCCCCTTGTCTCCTCCAGGCTGAACAGGCCAGCTGACCTCAGCCATGAGGAGTGGGTTCCCTCAAGGCTCTTCATCACCTTCCTTGCCTTCCTTTGGACACTCTCCAGTAGTTCAATATCCATCTCATATTGTGACACCCAGAACTTCCCCCAGCACTGGAGGTGAGGCTGCCCCAGCTCAGAGCAGAGCAGGACAATCCCCTCCCTTGCCCAGCTGGCCATGCTGTGCCTGATGCCCCCAGGACAGGGTTGGCCCTCCTGGCTGCCAGGGCACTGCTGGCTCGTGTCCAGCTTGCCATTGACCAGGACCCCCAGGTCCCTCTTTGCAGCATCTCAATCCCCAGTCCATGCACACGACCAGATATGATGCACTGAGTGCAAACTCCTGACATGCTGTATCTCGCTACAACAGAAATGAGTACAGAACAAATTATCCTTTCCTTGCTTTTGTGTGTTTGTCACAGCTTTAATATTTGAATGTTTTATTCTCATTGTAGAAACACTAAATGGCTTATACTGTATTTGGGTAGCACTGCTTAGGGTAGATACTGACAACTGGGAATCCTTGAACAGCTCTAACATTAATTATGTTTTGTGATACTTACTAAGACATTTCCGTTCTCATTTATTAGGAAACATACCATAGAGATGCTGTACTGTTGGCAATCAATATTGATTCGGATTTTTTTTAATTCTGCAAATGCATTGTTTGATGAAGTGGTTAAAATTGTTTGAAATGCAAAAGTGCTTTTGGTGGTATTTTATACTGATGTATATATTGAAACAGAAATCATTGTAATAATTGTAATAGCTGTTAGTTTTAAATACACTATATGCAGACAGATGGGGCTGTACAGAACTGTACTGTCAACACCTGGGTAGGGCTACTGCTTGGGAACAGGTTGCAGTGTCAGTGAACCATATGGATCAAATATTGTACCATTCAGTGTTGGCGCTCACCAATGCAAAAGGAGAAGAGACAATTTCAACATGATTAACACTATATGGTAAATTAGTACTACAGTGACCTTTTCACTTACAAGCATGTTTTTTATACAAATTAGCAGGTGTGCCTGTATAAAATAATTTGTGTTCTGTATCATGGAAAAAGTACTTTCCACATTTAGAATCACAGAATCATGTTGTATGTTAGAGAATTATGTCCAAAATTATATATATTACTTAACAATGTTATTTTTAGATACGAGCATGACTGTAAGCTAGGTACTTAAGTACATTCTGTTACATTATTTTTCTTTATGTAATACTTTTTCAGTTGTTTTATTTGGTATAAATATATACTTTGTGCTTAAACATCTTTGTTCGTTTTTAACACTCAATAGTATGTAAAGATATGATTTCCTTCAGTAAGATAGATGCATTGAATTGTTGGAATACCCATTGTAGTGCGTCTGTTCTTGTCCCCCTTGTCATTGCTTTTGTAGTTGTAAACTCCAGTTCTGCAAATACGGTGTGCAAGCTCACCTGAGAGACAAATGAGTTCCACTGGCTTCAGTAAAGGCTTAACATTAAAGTGTACATCTCTGTGTGCTTGCAGGAATGAAGAGACAGTGACTCTGGTGAGCATCATGCAGCTTGTGTAAAACAATACTTTAATTGCAAATGGCACTATAATGAGACCTGGTAACAGAACTTCTGGGTATCTACTAGAAGAAAGCATCCACTTTTTGCAGATAATGCTTGCCATGTTCGGATGGCAGATACCTTTTTGGCTAACTCTTAAGTTTATGCATTAATGTGTGGCAGACTATCAATAAAGACACACTATTTTCATTTCCAAGTTTTGACTAATGAATTGTGAAATATGTAATGACATACTTTGAAAGTGCCTGAAGATTTTAGTTTAAAAGATCTTGACAAGTTTCATTAATTTTGACCTTGTGTAGAGCAGTCTGAAAGATGGGGGTTTTTTTTAAATGTTGTGCAATTTGAAAAGGCCAAAGTCATACACTGTTTGCATTTTAGCAGTTCCAGAGTTGTTACTATTCAGCACCAAATGCCCCAACCCTGTGGAATTCAGCATGTTTGTGCGTTTCCTTAGTTAAGGGTACAGCCCTTGATGGATTTATCAGTTTGTCTTGTACTTCTGAGTTCATAGCCAGCTTTAGGAACCCAGATCCTTTAAATCTAAATGTAACATCACACCTTCCACCTGGGAGTTGGTGGCCAGTGCCAGGGAATGATAAGGCACCAATTTTGCTTGCTGATATCATTCTCTTTTATAAGGTGGTGACATATTGCAGTAGTTGAAGTATGAGTGACCTTCTGAGGCAGCCCTAAATAGAATGTATTACTGCAAAACAGGATATTTGGTCCAGGTATTACAGGCTCACTTGGCAATTCTCTTTGAAATATTTTCAACACTAAGTTAAAAATAAAAAGTATTCATTTCAATAAGCCAGAAATAATATGCTTCCCAGGAAGCAAGTGCAAGTTATCAGCCAAAGAAAGCATTTTTCATCTTGGCTCATCAACAGAATAATTATTTGAGATCAGGCTATGATCTGTATAGCATCTCCTCTTTTGGAGGTTATTCAGAGATAAACCAGGGCATCAGAGATAATCAGAGATTATCAGAGATAAACTGATTTTATTTACAGTATGAGCATCCAGAGTTTTTATGTTCCTTCTGAAGAGCAAAGGTGTGGTTCTTGACCTTTGTTGTCACCACTTCTTATTGCTAACGGGTGATTTGCACCCTCTGAACTTGGGCGCATCAAAATAGGAAGATGCTGGTACAGGATGAGAGATTTTGGTTGACATGAAATGGTGAATCCAGCTCTTAGCTGAAGAATCAAACTGTCTTTAGAAAAGAGGGTAGGGCTTTGTACCAACTACGATATCCAGTACTGAATGCCTCAAATAAAACAGCCAATGTGTTTTTCTCTAAGCACTGAGGGAGCATGTTGAGTGAAAAACGTATAAATATTGACACATGTGACAAAGCTGCCCAATGGATTTTGTGGAAAATTCACGGTTTTTACTTTTCCAGACACTCCTCTGTCTTTAATGCAGAGGATGTAATGCTACAGATCGAGGCTGTTGCAGACTGGTTTTATTTTCTCCGTGTGGGAATGCAGTTGGTCACTCTGATGACAGAATTTTCTATATTAAATTGGCTTGGTTTAGAATATGAGCGGCAAAGTAGTTTTATGGGATTTACCTGTCTATTAGCAAGTGTGACTGGGGTGAGGGAGTTGTTTTCTTTTGTTTTGTTTTGTTCTGTTTTGTTTTTAATGGGAGGGGTCAGGAGCAGCCCCCAAGAGACTTTTTTTCAATGTCCTGCAACAACAAACTAGACCTCCATAGAAATGCTACATTTGATCTCACCTGAAATGCTCCTTCTCCTCCTCTCATATATGTCAATTCTGAGCTGCTCTAGTGTGTTTTAAATTATTTATTGTATTTACCATCTGTGAGTTTTGCTTTCCTAACACTAGGAAATACTAGGTGCTGTTTGTCCCCAGAGGAGAGCAGAGTTTTTCCATTCTGAAATCCAGCTGCCATTGTGTTTGAAGTCTGTAATATAACACAGAATTACAGTCTGGCTCCAAACGTGCTGCTGCCCAACTTCTGGTACAGGATGGTTATGGGCAAGCATGATTTTTTTTAAATGATGGTGGATTCCTGTTTTTGTTTGAGACTGGAAAAGTTTGGCTTTGTCATTGCTTTGACTTCTGCAGCCAGCGGTCCTAGCAGGAGCAGGGACAACAGTCTTCCTGTTGGAGGACTCCTTACCCAGCACTTAACCTGATGTTAGCCATGATGGTTTGTTTTTTAAGCTGACAGAGTAATTCAGTCTTTCTCTCATAGTTTCATTGGTAGGCACGCAATACAATTGTCTCAGCTCTCTTGACTGACAAGGGGCCATTTTCAGACTTTTCCCAGCAATGTCACCCTTTCATATCCATCATCCACTGTTGAAGTGTGACCCAGAGGCCTCTGAGAAGCTCAGCTGCAATCCTGGACTGTCAAAGTCTACAGTGGTAATGAGGTAACTGGTTATATTTGTGTATGACAAAATCTCAAACCCACAGTGCTAAGAAATGGTGTGACCTAGGTGGTGATACCTCACAGCAAATGGCAGTGACTGTGAGGTACCTTCTGGTTAGGCCAATGCAGCTCAGCCTGAAAGTGGTTTTCAATGGCTCTGTAGTCCAAGAAGTTGCTAGCAACAGCAAAGCCTGAGGGGCAGCCTGGCTCTTGCCATGCAGGAGAGATTCAGGCTGTGGTTGAGAAAAGCGTCATTGTCAGTGTCTATAGTGTCAGCTATAGAAGGTGACAACTGCTGGGCTGATTAAAGCTCCCCTATCAATGCAGCCTGTACCTGCCACCCCCTTCATCCCTGCCCGCAGGTGACTCAAGCAACTGCTCTGAAGCCCTGGGGTTTAGATTTGTATTTGCCAGTGTGTAAATCTGTGACTTCCCTTATTTTTCAAATGTTTGTTTTTCACTTAAAACATGACTCTCCTTTAAAGGTCTTTGTTCCTGTGAACAGCCTTTCAGGATCTGGTCATCTTTCTGTGGATATACATTTTTCTAATTAATATGAATGTGATAGGTACCAATCAATCACTGAGAAATAGAAACTTCTCTTTGCAGCTTAGTGGCCAGAATGCTAGAAAATCTGTCACCCAAACAGTAGTATCAGCATCCAAGTTCCTCTCATCCATATACTAGCCATGGTTTGGAAAACAAGCTGGTTTTACATGAAAATTTGTAAGTGCAGTAAGGCTCAGGTTCTTCTCAGCTGTCATCTCTGCTGGTGAAGCTTGCTATTGCAGTATGTGGATTTTGCTTTATTGTCACCTTGAAAAGAAAGTAATGGAGCCTGGTGAGGTTCATGAAAATAGGAAGGAAGCAGACGTGTACTGCTGCAGCGTGAGGACAGTGTTTCTTAGCTCCTTTTGGAAATGTCTCACTTAGCAGACATCTGATGGTCTTGGCACTTCACATTCACTTGCATTTTATTTTCAATGTCACTAACGCCTAACAGATGACCACATTATTGAAGTGATTGCACTGGCGACATCTGAAACAGGATAAAAATGTATTTTAAAACGTAGTCAGGTACAGTCTACCTGGGTACACTTTGCCCTGGATAAAGACAGTTCCCACCTTGTAATGGCACATCTGCCTTCCTGCTGAGCCTTTGAGTGAGGCATTTTACCATTTCCCAGGAAAGCTGTGTGCATGGTTTTACTTGTGTCCTGGGAGCACTGAAATGTTAATGTTTGCAAAATGCTTTGAGGGTTAAGCATTAAGTGCTTCCTATTAATTCATTCTCAAGCTGTGCTATTCTGGGGCTTCTACTCAGTGACATCACCACATATGAATATAATCTTTGCAATGTAGTGTAAGGTATGCATCTGATTCTACAAGTTTAAACTCACAAACGCATTATGGGAAGGTCATACATTGGTGCATACCAAATTATGGTTTTCACTGGCATGTGAACACTCAGTGGGTAGGGTGAACTGATTCAAGTTACCCTCCTGTGCTGCTCATCAGTTAGCTTCAATTCCCTTCTATTTGGTAGAAAAGAGTGCTCAGTTACCACTGACAGATTCACGTGCACCAGCTCTTCCTTCCCTGAAAACTTCTATGCCGAAGTCCTTAGGTTTTTAATTTTTTTTTTTTTTGATTAAGCTTTCTTGTTGAGCTGCTCCTGGGAAGCCAGAGTGACCCTTTATGTGTAGAGGTACATTGAATGATCACGAATGTGAGCGGGGTGGGGGGAAATCTTGCATCATTATACATTTATACAGGCTTAGAGTATTGTTGCATCCATTTGTGTGTGTGTCTATATATAGATATCTATATATAAACACTAATTTCCTGCCTAAAGACAACTCAGTTTCTCATGAGCATTATGTTTGTTCTAGGTTTCACAAGGGAAAGAAAAACCAAACAAACAGTAAAAGTGTCATCCCAGTTACAAAGTCTGCATGGTTGCTGATTTTTAAATATCTAGGGTTTTAGGTGTGACGTAGAATAATTTCAATCAGAAAACCAGAATGAATAATGCGAGAATATGAACACGTGTGTTATTCCATTGTGCTGCCTCTCAAGAAACCACTCTTGAGTAGTCTTTTGGAGACTTAAGGGCACCTTGCACACAACCCAAAACCAAAGCTGGGGTAAGAGAAGTAGGGTTGCCAGTCTCTGCTCCCTGTGAGAGAGCATGTTTTGCTTTTAAGCTGGGACTGAAGGGAAGTTGGCTGCAGGTCAGATTTGGTTACACTGACATTTACCTTCATATTTAATGCATAATGCTTGCTTTGCACCTTAGTGTGTGTGCATTCTGTCTCTGCACAGTCACAAAGAGAGATGTGTGTGTGTGGCTATCGAGACATGAACTGGTACATTATAGAGCAAAGAATTTACTCAAAGCAAGGATTAACCCCTGATGGGTGCCCAATACAACGGAGTGCCCTGTTCCACTGATACACAGCACATACTGTGCTACTTGCTTGAGCTATTCTCTTTAAACAGAGATTAAGATGGTTTTTTTTGGATTACTTCCCTATCCCCAAAATCCCATGACACTTGCTGGGGTTTCTTTTGGTTTTAAAGATTTGAGATTCTTCCATGGGTGGGCCTAGACTGTTTTAAAATGTATTAACATAGATTTACTCTGCACTTGAGTGTAAACTACTTCTGTGCTCTGACTTTTTTCCTAGGTATGTCTTTGTTAGAGCAGCAGCACTGGTATAAAAGAAGTAGATGTTCAGGCATTTGAAGCAGACTCAGGATGCTTTTGAAGCCAGAAGTCTGGGAAGCATGGGATTAGGAAAGGCAGGTCCTGCTTGATCAACCTGATCTTCTTTTATGACCAGGTGACCTGACCTGCCTGTGGATGAGGGAAAGACTGTGGATGTTGTGTGCCTGGAGTTCAGTAAAGCCTTTGAACCATCTCCCACAGCATTCTCTTGGAGAAGCTGGCTGCTCGTGGCTTGGACAGGTGCAGTGCTTGCTGGGTGCTGGAGGAACTGCTGGATGGCCAAGCCCAGAGAGGGTTGGTGACTGGAGTTACATCCAGCGGGGGGCCAGTCACAAGTGGGATTGCCCAGGGCTCAGAGCTGGGGCCAGACCTGTTAGATGTCTTTATCATGTCCTGGATGAGGGGATGGAGTGCCCCTCAGCACCCAGGGAAGAGGTGGAGGCACTATCCATGGAGGTGTTCCAGAAACCACTGGACATGGCACTCAGTGCTGTGGGCTAGCTGACAAGGGGGTGCTCGGTCAAAGGTTGGACTTGGTGATCTTGGAGGTCTTTTCCAGCCATAATGATTCTATGGTAATGTGACGTTAGATTTTCAGTCAGCCCTTTGGACTCCATGCTGTGCTTGCACTGGACTCAGCCTGCTGCTGAAACAAACAGGAGATTTTGATATCCCATAATAGTCAAACAGTACTCTGACTGCTTCTAGAGCTGACTCCAGTGGCTACTATCCTAGGCTTTTATTTTGTTTTTCTTTTTTTTTTCTCACTGTGTCATCTGTAAAAATAGATTATATGCTTTCTATGTTATCCTAATACTCAGATCTCAGATGAGGTGTTTACATTTTATGCATTTATTTGAACTAATACTGTGAACTAATACAATGAAGTGTTTGGAGAAAAAATGGAGACAAACCAATTGAGACAGATACACACGTATGTACTAAGCAGTCAGATACAGGAATCTTAAATTAGGACCTACTAGCTCAGTAGATAAAATTGCTTTTGTGGCTGAGGAGATCAGCACAAGATTGGCTTATCTGTTATTTAACTGACAAATAAATGTATATGCTCTCATGGGATGCACAAATGCAAGTAGAACAGGCACAAGGGAATCCTGTGCTGATTCATGTCAGTGAGCAGCTGGAGTGCTGGTCAGAGTTTTGGGTACAGCATTTGATGAAAGACGGGCACTGAACATGGTCCAGAGGTAAGCAGTGATGATGAGGAAAATGTGAGAGAGGAAGAATAAAGTAGCTGGGCTGTTTATCTACAGAAAAGCTGACTAAATGGGGAGAGCTGATCTTCAAGAAAAAGGCAAGTACTACTATGAATCTATTACCCATGGAGTACAGGGTGAAAAATTACATTGGAGTAGAGTACACTTTAGGTTAGGAAAACCTTTTACTCTTCTGGCTGTTCAGTTGTGGTGCCTGAGTAGGCTGTAGTAGCTCTATTGTGGCAGCACTCAAAGAACAAGTTTGATGAGCATCTCTCAGAAACAGGATGGAGCTGACCCAGCCTTGGAGTGGCTGAAAGATCGAGTTGACCTCTGAGGTCCACTTTTGAGCACCAAGTCAAAGAGCTGGGGCCACTGCTAGAGCTCAAGGACTAGGTCAGAAAATGCAGGTTCCTAGAGTTTCAGATCAATAGATCCCTTCCTTATGTCAGCTAGTAACCCCTGTTGCTCCTGCAATTTGTTGTTAGCTAAGGAAAACGCCTCAAAAAGGTGCAGCTCTGACCCTGCAAATTTGTCTGGTAATTCCTTACAATGGACAATATACTGATGGCATAAAAATGCAAAAATTTAAATCCAAAAACACTTACTTGCTAGTTCCATTTATCCAGCTTTGATTATTTCTCTGCTTAAGATGTAGTTTGGTACCTCCTCTTTTCTTCTGTTGAAAATATTTGCATGCTTTAAATAAGGTCAACTGCTTTAATAAAGTGGACAAAATGTTTCCACTGTGGTAAGGGGTGCTGTATGCTATCTGTCTTCTAACTAAATGTACTGCATGTGTGCAATTTGTCTGTGAATTAAACCAGCAAGTCGAGTTCGAGTGTGGCCAAGATACAATAGATTGAGCACAGCTCCCACTTAGTAGGAGAAAAACCTCCTGCAGAGAAGTAAAATCATCCTGAAAAGCATCCAGCCTTTGTGGAAAAGATGTATTTTTGGCCGAAACTCTAGGGGAGAAGTACTGATGAGCTTGAAGCTAAGCCCAGATACCAGTCTTGGCAAAAACAAAAGCATCAAACTGGGTAAGAGGGGAAAAAATCCAGCCAAAGAAGTGTGTGGTCTTTTCTAAAGGAACAGTCTTTTTTTGCACGTTCTGTGGTGTAGAGCAGTGGGGTAAAAATGATGGCCTGCAGACTTACACATCATTTGTTTACTGGTATGTATTTCCCTTAAGGGAGTGGCATGTTTCCCACCCCCTTCACCTCAAAACTTTATAACATTGTTTTCTCTTTTTTTCCCTACTGAGGAAGGTGTTCCTTGTAGCTGACTTTCTGCTGTTCGCACTTCTACCCTTGAATAAATAAGCTTCAGAAGACTTGAAAGCGAATTTTGTGGAACATAAACATGTTTGGGAGCAATTTCAGTAAGTTAAGATGAAATGCTCTGTTTGGCTCAGGGTCATTAAATAATTCACTGTACTTATTGCCAAGTAAGCGCTGTTTCATACACTGTTTTCCTGGCTAAATTCCAACCTGGCTATTTCATATGCCCACCTAAACTCCTCCTGTGTGCTTGAATAGAGATGATCATCTTCACTTGCCTCTTAACCAGGCTTGTGCCCCATCTGGCCCGTGCAGCCTGCCCTGCCTTCCACAGGTGCCTGCTCATGGGTGGGTGGGTAGGTGATAACTCCTATTATGTAAAATACTGCAGGCTCTCTCAGGATGAAAGGTGCTAAATGTATGCAAGTCATTTATTATTTTGCTCAGAGCCCAAGCTGAAGACATGCACAACCTGTTCTGACTTCTCCAGAACAGGTTTTAATGTGCATTAAACCCATTTGCCAGCACTGCTGCGCTGCCTTTTGTTTCTAAATTTACCCTGTTGCACAGCTGATTAGAGAGACAGGAAGCAATGCATCTTGAAGCTTTCAGGAGAGAGCCCCTCCCTGGAGATGTACTTCAGTGACCTAAATGTACAGCGCCCAACATGTGAGAGGTGGGGTTTCAGGCCTGTGCATGCCGGCTCAGGTGATACCATCAGAGTCTGTCACTTCCTTCAGAAGTTCACTAACTTTTTTTCCCCCTCAAATTATTTTATTTCAAAATGCAGGCAAGATAATGTTGCTGTTTCTTGCTGCCCCACACAGATGGGATGGGACTTCCAAGAGTCCGGGATCAGCAGCGTCAGCACTGGAATTGGTAAATCCGCGTTCTGGTGAGCTTGAAGTATTGCTGGGAGTGGTTTTTGTTCCTCTCCCTTATCATTTTGGCAAATGCCTTAAGGAGTATTGTCTCTCCCTTTTCTATTTTTGGAAAGAGGGTTGGGAACACTTTGTTCTCTTCAAGTAGTGTTTGAGTCCAGTTAGCAGAGACCTCCTTAGCACCGTACAAGTCCATCTTGCACAAAAGACAACACACCATCCTTCTGAGGTAATTAATTGCAGCTGATGCCAGCAATCAGGATGCCTGATCTACAAAATGCAGTAATTCTCTTGACTCCCTGATGTGGAAAGTAAGATATTAATAATATAGCCATTTTATATAAGCAAGTTCTTCTAGTTTGCTTTGTGTGGAAGGGCAAAGCATAAGCAGTCATTTGATACTTCTGACTAGTGAAGTAGTCACTGTGAGTGGATGGGCAGGGGTATTACACAGGATCACAAACCAAACACTGAACTGTAATAGAGCACAGACTTCTGGCAAACCTCCTCACCTCACATGTCTGTATTAATGCATTAAATGGGTACAGTTAATTTACCACTGTGAAAGTAACTTGCTTTATCAAGCCATTTCAAGGTTTCTTTCATGTTACAAACTAACAAGTCATTCTTGAAAGGCATCCACAAAAAATGCATAGGGTTAAGAACTCCCCAAATATTTTCTGAAAGTGCAAGTGCCTTCTGTGGGAGCCTAGCTCATCAACAGTGTCACCTTGTTGCACTTAGCAATGCTTACACCTGCCATGAAACTCTGCCAGAAAACTGCCCTGGCCAGCCTGGTATCTCTCATTTGTACCAGACGGTTCATGAACTCTGTGATGATTTAGAAGCTGCACAGATTTTTCTATGAAAAGCAAGATTGAAATGCTAGCAAGTCAAATCACGTGTAGAAACAAGTTACCACAGGTAGTACGGACCCTGGAAAATTCTCCCTGGGATGTTCTTCCACTGCATTCACTGTTTGGTACAAACCTGTTAATGCCATTCTGTCTGGCCAGGAGAGGGGAACAGGAACCTGTACTCAGCCTCAGGACTGACAAAAGTGCTTGCAAAGGTGCCAGTAATGATCCAGTCATAGCCAGTGCAATTGAATTAAATGACAGCACATCTGCCCTTCATCTGGTGTTTCCCATGAAGTTTACTAATCCTCTAAAGCTATCTTAAAGTGTTTTTGATGACAGGTGAATTGCTTGATTCATCCATTCAGTAGGTATGTGGAGCCTCTATGTCATCCACCAAAAAAATCATGGTGTCACCTTTGCTGTGTTTTTTCAGTGGAGGGTGTGATAACCAGGTGTCAGAAATGTATCCCATTCCCAGGGTGTAGCTCAATTATCAAAGCATGACCACAGTTAAAACTTAAGAAACACTGAATTAAGTGCATCATTCCAGAATGTGGAAGATAAAAGCAAACAGAGCCAGTAATCCAGTATCCTTTTGGACAGCTGTGCTGTGCCATAAATTGCAAGTTACTAATGGGATTGTTGTTTAGGTACTTATTTTTCTGTCTGGGGAAAAAAAATTGAAACACAGCTGACAGGGCAGTAGGAGATGCAACCCCTAAAAGAGATTTCTCCATTAAGCTGGACTTTTCCCCCTGATTTATAATACTCATTCTTTTAAATCTACTACCTTCAAATTGCTCCTTCTTTTTGGCTTTAAATAAAGCAAGGGAATAACTATAGTTGATACCAGCAGAGCCCACTCTCAGCAGACCTTGAGGTGTCCTTGGGCTGTCCCCCTGCCCCCCCATACAGCCCCTGTATGGCTGTACGGGTACATGGGTTTTTGTGTGTCTGGGTGAACCACCCTGATCCTAAACACACTAATCATACTTGTCTGCTACAACCTTAAATAAGCTTGCAGCTCTGCACAATATAATTAGGAGCCATGACAGGGAACTCTAAACGTTGCTTCCAGCCTACAGTAAATCACAGATCTGTGTGCAGGACCTTCAACAACAACTGAATCCAGTTTTTGATGAATGCTTCCATGATTTTAACCTTCCCTTTACAGGGTAAAACAGATCTTTGCTTTAAAAGATCTGTGAGGAATTGAAAGGTGATCCAACTGCCACAATGGCCAATCTGGTTTGAACCATCTGTGTTCCTGCTAGGGTGTCAGATACTCCAGCAGCCCCTTTGTGCACTGTGCTTCTCTCAGCACAGATCTCCCCCAAACCACAGGGAGCTGTACATAAAAGTCTGGGATCTCCAGTGATTTGGTGACTCAGGCACCAGCATCCTTGCCTGAGCAAGTCCTCTGAAGTCCACACATCCACCAAAAATCCTATGATGATGGGATTAACCCATTAAATTCACTAACAACAGGGATCCCCTTAAAAAGCTGGGCTTCTTTTGCAGTGCTATATCTGAGCAAGGGAATTTTTTAAGCTATCCATATAGCTTTAGGAAGTTTGTGCTGAGAGATTTGGCTTAACAGGCTTGGAGAAGCCACCAAGTAACTCCAGCAGGTGAGAGGGTCCTTGTGACACTCAAGCTGTTGAAACTGCCTGAGGGCTGCTGCTCTCCAGCTCAAGCTGACTTTCTGTATTTTGTGGCGTTTATGTGATTAGTTCGTGGTTCTCTGGGAGAGAGAGCTCATAAACATCAAACTTGGGGTGAATTTTGCTGTGTTACCAGCTGGGAGAATCTCAGTTTTTCACTGACAGACACAAAAAGCTAGGACTTCATCTCTTCTTCACCTTCATAATAAATGAGCAGTCTACAAACTATAACTGATTTTTCAAAATTTGCTTTTTGGCCCTTCCCAATTTTTCTTCTGGTCTAATTCTGCTACTTTTTCCAACCCAAAGGAATTTGAAACTGATACAGCCAATCCTATCTGAAGTAGTAGTCTTTCCCCTCCTTCTCCCAAACAGAATGGCAAACTCAACCCAGCTTTATGAAAAATTGAGATAAAGAAAAACTATCTTTCAGGAAAGAAGAAAATACTTGACAACTAATTTTTAAAGAGATGGAGTTTGCACCAGCTGCTCACATGAAAAAAGAAAAAGAGAAAGGAAATGTGTCCTACATAGTGCTGCCTGATTCAGAAGCTTTGAGGCTTTATGGAGAAGTGTTGGTAGGAACCACACTAATCTTAAAAAGGTAAGATAAGCATGGACCCCAAATTTACAACCTAAATATTGGCATGCTGATGTTTTGAAAATCAGAAGAGACTCTCCTCATAGATTACATTAGTTATGTGACTGAATGATGTTTTTACCAAATGTGAAGTACATGGCCGTATTTGTCTCTTGGTTTTCTTTAAAAATGTTATTATTCAACCAAAATTCTCTTACGCAGAGTAGTGCTTAACTTCTGAAATGGTTATGTGTGAAACTGAAGAATTTCCTTTGTCCTCAATCCTTTGCCTCCTGAAAAATGCTCTAGACATAATAGTAATTGGGAATGTCCATTTCTAAATGTTAAATTGCCTCTTGAATGCCTGATGCTAAAACATTTCTAAAGGCCATAATCTCAAACAGAAGGATATATATAGATGAAACACCAAAAAAAAATCCTAGCTGGGTATAAATCTGAATAGTGTTTATGATCCTGAAATAACTTTTTAGAGTTAGAGCAAAGTGGGGTTATTTTAGCTTAACATCTTTCCCGGATCTTAAATATATTTGATTTCTGTTAAATTTAACTTCATTATTTTTAGGTTGTGTTTGGTTTGGAACGATTCTAGCATCCTAAGCTATTTTTATGCTGTTCACAGTGCATACTTACACATTTAATGTGGTTACTTTAGCTTTTTTTGTTAATTGTTAAAACTTTCATGCTACCAATGTTGAAGCAGCAAAAGGATGTGTCATTTTTAGTGATACAAAGAAAAGCATCAGCCTTCTAGGTCGCCTGATTTTTTAATGATAGATTAACTAAATCCTTGGCAATTGTTTTCTGCTTTGAGGTAGTAAAAAAAGAAGAAATCTCTCTGGCAGCTTTAACTGGATCTTCAGCTGCTTCATCCCCAGAAGTGGGCTCAGTTTCCTCCTTCATTCCCCCTTTCACTTGTATGTGAAGAAGAAGGAGGGAATGAGCTGGAAAGCATCAGGAGATTTGGCTTCTCTGCCCAGTCAGGCAAACCACTGCCTGCCCTTTATGGAGGGAGAGGAAGCCTTTGCAGGTCCCTTGGAAAGTGGGGGATGTGCATTAGGGATCCCATTCCTCCATCACAGTGGGCTGCTGCTGAGATGCCATGAAGAGTTTCCCCACTCAGTGTGGCTGCAGGGGCACTTTGAGGGGAACCTGCAGAGCCTTGAGTTTCAGGTGATGCCTCTGCACAGGGACCTAGAGACAGGACAAGAGGAAATGGCCTCGGGGGGATTTAGGTTGGACATTAGGTAAGAATTCTCCACTGAAAGGGTGTCAGGGATTGGAACAGGCTGCCCAGAGAAGTGGTAGAATCACCATCACTGAAAGTGTTCAAAAGGAGCACGCAGCTCTTGCTGGGCACCATGTCACCTACTAAAGAGAAAAGAGAGAAAAACCTCAAGAGATTCAAAGGTTCTCTGTCAGCCTCCAGGCTGTGACTGGATGTGACTCAGTGCACCTCAACAACCTTATCTTGTGCAGAAATTTTCAGGAGACCTTAAAAAGTTCCAATAGTTTTTGATATCTTTGTAAAATAACATTGCCCCAGTCATCACAGGAAATTTGACAGCTCCATTTTAAACTAAACAAATAAAGTTTTGCAGTATGAAAAATCATATTGACTGAAACTCTGGCATCCTGACAACACTTGGGACCTGAATGGAATTAAAAAATAAATACATTCATCATTGTGTAGGCAATGAAAGCCTTACCTTGGGATTATTTGGTTTATAACTTGTCCCACAAAAATTGCCAAGTTGGCAGTCAAAGGAATGACAGATAGAATTGCCTGGCAGCCTTCAATCTTGCCTTCAAACATACATTATTCATGCTTATTCATTGTAATATAGTCTTCAGGTAAATATGGCTACAAATTAACTTCCCTTCAGAAACACATAATGAAAATATTCAGTGACTGAGCAACCAACTTATGCTATGGAAAAGAAGCATGGAGCTGAGACTAATTTTTGAAAGACAATGTTACTTCAGATTTTCTTGTTTCAATGCACACACACACACAAATCAGTTTTTCTATAGTAAAACTTTGAAAACAACTGTTGGAGATCAACTGAAAAAAATATTAGATATATTTATCTACATATTTGTGCACCGTGTGTTTAATTTCTGAATTTTCATGTTTAAATTCTATTTTTTTTCTCCTAGAAACACCTAGGGCAGAGCTCTGCAGAGGCAGGTACCCCCTTGCCAGCTGTGGCCAAGAGCAGGGAGGCTGGGAGCACTGGGAGACACAGGCACACACATCTGTTTGAAGGCCAGAGTATTTGATGTTATCTGATTTTTTTTGTAACACAAGGAAGGGTGGGGCGTAATTTCCTGTTCACTTTTTTCCTATTTATATTTCATCTTTTTCTTCTTAGTTCTCCTTATTCTTGAGCAGAAAAAACTGTAGCTCATTCAAGTACTCCCTGTGTGAAATTGTTCCCAAACCACCAAGCCCTTGCATCCCTTCTTAGAGCCTTTCCATTCCTACACTGTAATTTTCAACTGGGAAAACTGCCCAGAGAATTACAGACATGAGCCCAACCTGGAGTTCTCCAGTGCATAATGTTGTTGTCTCCTCCATTCTTCAGTCTCTTTAACTTTCAACCAACTTTTCTGGTCAAGCTGATCAAACTGGAACATACTGACCTTAACAAAGATAACACTTAAATGTGTTCCAAAAAACACCCCACCAAGAACTGTGTGTTCTAGGAACTGGATGGAATTGGTAGAGAAATAATTCCTGAAGCTTTCTCTTATTTCTGCTGTTCAATAACTCTTACCACCCTGGCATTTCTGTGCCCGACTCTGTTATGAGCAAAGGACACATCTAAACTGAGTTAATTCTTCTCTCCACTTAGAGTGATTAGAGAGGTAATGATGCTTTTGGGGCAGTCCAAGTAAAATAAATAAATAAATATTTAAATATATAAAGTCCAAATAAATATATACAACTAAAGCTGTATCTTGATTTAAAATATTGGGGTGAGGAGCTGGTAGGGCTGTGAGAGAACACTGACTGTTGACTTGGCTGAGGAAGAAAGAGATCATTAGAACCCAGGAGTAAGGAAAGGGTTAATGGCCATTGCTTCTGGCCTTTCTTCAATTCTTCCTCCATAACTGCTCTGTGCTGTGCTTCAGGGCTGGAAGCAATGCCTGGCCTGGTGTTGGGGCCTTTTGTCACCTCTGTGCAGCCCAGCCTAGGGACAGCTGCTCTTCTTTCCTCACCAAGCAGCAGAGAAGGGAGCACAGGAGCGAGTCTGGCTCTGCACCACCTCTGACTCCTCATCTGCCCTGCAGATGGAGGAGGGGATTAGGGCGTGTGACAGATGGCAGAGGTGTTTGCCCTGATCCCAAGCTGAGGTGTTCCAGGAGGAGAAGTGCTAATCTATCTCTCTGCTGGAGAATTGAAGCTTTAGACCTAATGAAGGAAAAGTAGTTACAGGTTTTCAGCCAGTGCAGAAGACCCTGCAAGCAGGAAAAATCACACATGCCCATTGACTTCCACATTTCTGTTGGAGGTGACCTCAGCTCTGCTCTGGGCTCTGGAAAGGACAGGGTAGCTATCACCAAGAAGTCTTTCCTTCCTTCTTCATCCTCCTGACCCTGCACCTCTTGTCCCACCAGTCACCCTGCTTCAGCTCCTGGGCTCTTTGCTAGGCTGGGTCATTACTGATCTTTCCTTGTGTCATCACAGTCTGATTCTCCATGGTTTGTTATCCAAGTGCCTTTTTACCTTGGTACCTCAGCCCCACTTCCTTGTTCTCACTCACCTGCAGCCCTGAGCCCCCCAAGGCAGTGGCAGCCTGGGCACCCAGAGGAGTGTGGCAGCACTGCAGTCAGGCATCATCCAGCTCTGCTGGGGACAGTCCTGTGAGGGCCTGGAAAATGGCAGGGGACACACTGTGCCCTGTGCTGACACAACCCTCTGGAAATTCATCTGCCAAGCCGACAAGTCTCTGCTAAACTACATGAGCTGAGACTTTTTAAAAACACATTTATAACTTGGCTACGTCTTCTGGCATCAGGGTGACCTACCCCGCTGTTTTGCCAAATCTCAAGTTCTTGCTCAAATAAACAGTTGCCTAATCTTGCCCTGGAAACCACAGAACCATTTTTACTGAAACTGCCTGCCCCTTTCCTCCTCCCAAAAGAAAATGGAAGGGGAAAGAATCAGCCCGAGGCCAAGCCTTGGCAAAAGACGTTTTAGCCTGGATGAGTAACACTGAACAAACTCTGCAGCAGCTGAAAGCAGGAGCTGCTAACAAGAACTGTCAGGAGGGGGTAATTGCAAGCACTGCTACCAGCTCTATCTCAATGTGCATCACCCAGAGAAGGAGGGGAGTGCAGAAATGGTAAATATCATTTTACGTAACCTGAATGATTGGATGCCTGCCTTGGAGTGTCTGTTTCTCATCTCCTTCATCTATGGTTAGCTTCCCTTCATCGCTTCTCACAGCCGTGCTCTTCCTCCTCTGCAGCTCCTGCCCTCTGGAGCAGTGCTCCTGGATTCTCCTATCTGCTCTCGAACACCAGCTTCGGGTGACATTTGTATCTGAGATCTCTTGTCTTTTGCTCTTTTCTCCTCGTTCTGCTCATATTCATCTCTAAAATGATGAAAAGGTTTGCTCAATGCAGCTGAGAATATTTGGGGTTCATTTTAAAAAAGGGTTATGAAAAGGAGGCAAATCTACAAATTCATGTAATCCTGACTACATTAACATTTATGATAGTGAGTTTCATTGGGCAATTTATGTAAAGCTGCTTCCAGCTCATGAACCATTATTTAAAGGAAGAAGGCAAAAATTCACTGAGGAAGCCATGGACATTTTAGATTAGAGTAGCTCCATTTTAATGAGGCACTTTTAGTAAAATCTAATTTCTTCCCAAAATCAGAAATATTAATAGAGGCTTCATTTCATTCCTGGCCTATTTTGTAATGCTTTTTTAAATTCCTGATGCTGAGAAAAATCTGCATGTGAGAAGGAAGAAATATTGACTTACAATTTTGCACATGAATGAGCTTCAGATAAAGGCAACTAAAAAACTTGTCCATAGTCTATAACACCCATCTACGGACACTGTCTGAATACCCTTTATATCACCTTCAGATAAAAGCTTAAAAACAGGAGAGCAGATATGAGTGGCATATTTAGGAGATTTGTTGCTCACCAATGACACAGGATAAACTATCTACAGGACAACTTGGTTAGCCAGCTCTACTTTGATTTACAGAGGGTTAAATCTGCCTGGTCAGCTATAGAAAGGATTTGGCCATTTCACAGCTGCAAATCCAGGAGACAGGTTCGTTGTTATCTCATCTGGTATCTAGCATAACACAGGCCGTGGGGCTTCCCTGGATTGATGTTTACTCAATTAGACATAATCTTAATGAAAAAGCAGTACCCAGGCACTATTTTATGTTAGCTCTAGGTACTTTTCTCACTGAGCCCGCAGGTATGAGCCCCCAGGTTTTGCATCTGTAATGGCTCAGGTTAACTGCGGGTGTAACTTCAGAGTTCCCTAAATCGTTGGCGCCTGCTTAATGGTGATGAATCGCTGTGATGTGGAGTTACCCAGTGCTGGGTAACACCAGCAGTTTAATCGTGGTCATACCAATGGGCATCTCCCTTGTTGGAGATGAGAACTGTTCCACCAGCTGCAACTGTGGAACAAGAACATTCATTTCAAAAATAGTTTATTACATTTCAGTAGCACGTTCCTTTCCATTATTTGCTGTTAAACTAATCTACAGTCTGCACTAATCAATGCAAGTACCTGTGTTTTCTGTGAGTACAAACCTCTTTTCCCACTCACTTGGAGCAAAGGGAGTACACTGCATTGAGGAGGCGACTGCCTTTGCACAGCTGCTAAATCCTGCTCTGAAGATGTTTGCAGACGTCAGAAAGATCAAGACAGAAAATCAGAACTGCAGGGGATCCAAAGTTTTCTTTATTTATGAGTTCTATGACTTTAATCTCTATTTACATGCTTTACCTTTCAGGTTTCTTCCTTCACTGTGTTCTGGAAAAGGTGCATGTAATGGGATGGTTTGGTAGGTGGCACCATGGACTGGAGCCATGTGGTGTAGTGTGATGCATGTGGGGTGTAGGGACTGCTGGCTGGGTCTTGTCCCGTTTCCTTTCCATGTTTGTTTTCTGTTACCCAATGATGGAATGGTGTTTGTGAGAAACAAACTCACAGTGAGAACATTAATGGCTTATTGGTGCCTCCTGGGGAGGTTCAGATGGCCAAGGCAGGGGACAGGGTGAGAGGCTGGTTGGTCCCCAGGCAGGGAAGAGGCAGGGAAATGGTGAGTGCTGCTCAATCAGACAGGTTCAGATGTCTGGGCTGCATTTCCATGGAAGTTCAGTTGGGAAATCAAACACATTGCTACAGCTCTGAACAGAACTGCAGTAGGTGAGAGAGCCTGAGGGTTTGAGCCAGCCACATGGGGTAGGAGAGACCTGTGTCATATACTCTATCTGTGCTTTTTAAAGCCCTTGTACTCCTAGTATGAAAATCAAGGCACAAACTCTTTGCTTTCCTTAAGCCATTGCCACAGCTGGGTGAGCTGGAACAATAACTTCATTGTATTCAAATGCATTTGTGGTCCATTTGTATCTTTTCCTATTTCTGTGAGGTACTGGGACAGCTGTGGGAGAGCACAATCTCTCCTTTAATCAGCCTTGTTCCAAGGGAGGCACGAGAACTGCAAGGTCACAGACGCTGGCCTGTGGAACTGCTGAATGAACCTGGCAGCAGCAGCAGCTCTGTTTGCACAGAAAGCTGGTACACAAACAGCTGGGCACTGCACAGTGAGGAGAGACAAAATGCAGGCCCTCTGCTCCAGCCAGAACCAAGATCAAGTGTGCTTTCTAAACAAGCTCTATAACAGATCTCCCAGATGCTGAGAACCAGATGTTTAAGGATCTTCCTACTCCAAATGGAGGTTGGACCCTCTGTTAGTCACCCACCTTCCCTGTGTGCAACACTTAGGAGGATTCAAATGATCCAAAATGCCAACAGGTAAAGCAAGAGTTGGGAAGCTTCTAGGAATGAACCAGCAAGTTCTAGGGACACACATTTGTTAAAATACTGCCTTTCAGGGATGTCACTGCCTTGCTTTACTTAAGTCCATAGCTCAGAGGCTTCCCTTCAGCTCAGATGTCTTTGCAACTTATTTGTTTTAGAAGAGAGAAAGTAGTTGAGGTTGTTGTGATAGGGGATATTGCACAGGACCTAATACATTGATTGCCTATCCCTGCTGAGTTTGAGTAATTTCAGTGTTTCAGTGTGTTCAGTTCTCCAGCCCTGTGAGTTCTGCAAGTGAGTTCTTAAAGGAGCAAGTGAGGAGTCGTGCTCTTGTGGCTGCACTTGTGTGCCATCAGCTGAGAGGGGGAGCCAGCCCTGGCCTGGTAGCCTGCTGCACATGTACCCAGGATGCAGAGGACCTGTTGTGAATTCCCTCCTTACTCTGAAGTGTTAAATGAGTACAACCAACACGTCTGGGTTATAGATAACTTGCAATAACACCACGAGTTGCCAATCTTCCCATAAATGCTTTGACTATCAAGCAGCCAAGGATTATAGAGTGCTGAGGCTGAAGGCATAAATGCCATGTCTGGTATGATACAGTGGCAGGTAGGGAGGAGATGGATTTTCTTCCACCAAACTACCTTAACATGCAAAATACTAGTCAGAGTCCTTTTTACTTTCTTTAGGCATGTGACTAGTTGTCTTTGGCTGCATTGTTGCGGATTCAAGTATTCTGATATCTTACAAAGAGCTGAGAAATCTACCTGACCTGACTGAGCGGTTCACTTGACCCCCTAGAGCTGTGTGAACAGGACAAAGGAGAAGTACATGACACAGATTAGCAAAAACTACAACTTGTACACTTGGAATCTCTGAAGGGGATTTTTTTCCTCCTTCATTCAGAGCTGAGAGGACCTGAGGCGTCAGCTCAAATGCTTCTATTTTAAGCAGGCTGTGTGTGATAAGCAAGCAGCAAAGGTGCTGTTAAATGTGGAATTTGCAGAAAGGGTGTGTGTAGTATGCCCTGGAGCTGCTGCCAGGAGAGATCTCTTGGCTCCAGCAGTGAGGTCAGGTATGCCAAAGGATACTCACCAGTCACCCAAGTGTTACCCTTTTACAGGATGTATTTTGGGAGCCTTGCCACTCCTTGTCTCCCGCATCAATTTGAAGATCCCCTCTTGGAAAGGAGCCATCTCTGCCTGCCTGGCACCAGCTCGGTGAGGGGGACAGGGGCCAGTGCAGGGTCCTGCTGCCAGAATGCCCCGTGCTTTCCCTTTCTCCCTGCCTTGTGTCAGCCAAAGGTGAGTGTCCCACAAAGAGACAGCAGGTGCACTTGTGGAGTAGCACAAAGGGCTCTCTGGGCTGCAGTGTGGTGCAAAGAACAGATCCACAACAGACAAGTCACAGGGCACAGAGCTGGCCAAAGCTTTAGGCACAAGTGTGCCAGTAAAGCACATAGAATATGGGTGGGAGGGTGAGAGCACTTTTACACTTAATTCAACAAATTACCTTATCTGGTGCCAGGGGAAAGCAGTTCTTACGTAGCTACAGCTGCTACATGTCTTCATATATCTTCTGTGAACAGCATCAAAAGCTGTCCAAGGCCAGCCACCCACAATTACTGCCCAAAAGCCTGCAGAACAGTCCAGGTGTAAGAAACGCTTTGAAACACTACATTAAGCAGGGTTTTTTTCCTGTGATTTAAGGAACCTGCTCATTTACCTATCAGAGCACTGATTACAAGGGAGAAACAAAACTGGCAGAAAACACTGAGAAGTGTCTGAGCACTATCTGAGCTATTTCTGAGGCAGCTGAAATTCTGAATTAGAAGTTATATATCGTGTTTGTTTTCTCTATTGTGGTCATACTTATTGCAGATATAATGTTTGTATTTGCAAATCTAATGTTTTCTGGGAAGACTTTCCAGACTCTGGGATCACATGCAGTGTAACAGAAATGCCTAATTTGGTGAAGAGATGTGTGAGAACTTCCTGAGATACTTGTCAATAAGCAGAACAGCACGGGTGAGGTTGGGACATTGCTCAGGACTCCTGCTCCAAGGTGGGACTATTGCCTGCCAGGACACTCATGCATACAGTCTCAGAAATGAACTTTTTTTCCCTTATTTGTCCACCCGGTGGTGCTAAAACACCACCAGCCCCTTTTTGGCATTTCCTCACCGGCCTGTGCCAGGCAGAGTGTCTGTGCTCTATTTGATGTTCAAGTCACTGCTTTAAAAAACCACCTCTGCAAATCCAGGGGTCAGGAAACCAAATTCACTCCCTGGGTCTCTGCTTTGTACCCGTTGCTACGTTTCCAATGGAATGGAGATAAGACTTGTCATGCCTAATTACATGGGATGAGATTAGCAAATCCATGATCTTTTTCTCTAATGTTGATCATAATTTAATTAATTTCAGATTCTATGATAATTTTAGAGAAAAAAGTGGATGAAGCACGGTCACTACTTTTGTTTCCAAAAAGAGTTGACAGAGAAGAATTGACTCTGCTAAGCAAAATTGAGGGTGGGAAATATTTTCTTTTTCTGTTAACCAACAGATACAAAAAAAAAAGGAGGGGGGGAAACCCCCAGTTTTGTCTGTGATACCCAGTTCTCTTCAGGTTCAATTTCTTTTAAACTAATGTGTAGGTGAGCTGAATCTCAGCATTCATCAGAGTCCACTGTGTAGAGTGGCACACTATTAGAAGGATTGGCATTTGAACTGCCAGGAATGGTTCCTAGCCCTAATTTGCAGAGCTGACACCCAAAAAATGGCAAGTGACTGAGTATGACTGAGGGGGAGGATTCTCTGACGTTAAAGTCATTGAGGAGAAATCTTTACAGCATGTGATGTGACTATAGAAGGTGGGCTTAGATTGGATATTAGGAAGAATTTTTTTTCCTGTGAATGTGGTGAGACACTTAAACAGGTTGCCCAGAAAAGTTGTGGATGACCCATCCCTGGAAGTGTTCAAAGCTGGGTTAGTGGTGGTTTGACCTACCTGGTCTAGTGGGAGGTGCCCTTCCTCATGGTAATGGGGCTGAAACTAAATAATCTTTAGGATCCCTTCCAGCCTAAGCCTTTCTATAATTCTATTAATGCATGTAACAGAACTCTGAAAAAGTGCAATAGTACCTCTAAACTTTGGTATGATGAAATAATTCCATTGTCCTCAGCACTTGGCACACAGGTGGTTAAATCCTTGCAGACAATGCTGTACTTTGTTCCTCCTCTTTATATGAATTTTTACCTCATTAACTTCCTGTGACCAGAAGCAGCCTTGCAGGTTCACTGCCCAAGTCACAGCCTATGATCTGCTGATTTGCACAGACCTCTTAATCAAATTCTGTGTGAAGAGGCCAAGAACCATCTCCTGCTCCAGGAATGTGACCACGTGGCAGGGACACGACCTGCCCTGGTTGCCCTTTGAACTGATAGCAGTGGTTATGCATGTGGGTGACACTGAGTCAGTGTCTGTGCTCTGCCCAGGCTGGATCTTTTCCAGTTCACTGGCTGCCCAGGACACAGATTTACCTGAATCTGGCTTCTCCTGTGCTGCAAGACAACAAGGTCCTGTAAATTCTCTGTCAGGGACAGAGATGGCTGTTTGCAGCTCCCTTTTGGGGCACAAGTGGGGGAAGCATGGCCTCGTGGGCTCTGCAGTGGCTGGGTACAGGAGGTGACGGGGAATGTCAAGGAGGAGGTGAAATAGTCTGGCTGTGTTGCTTCCCTCTCTTCCCAACAGCCTTCCATTGAGGTGTGTGCTCTGCAGCACTTAGGAGGACTGTAGCTACCCCAAGGAACCTCAGGGATGGACTTTGCCTTCTGTTGGAATAGCAGATGTTCACCACAGAAACACTCCAACTCCACAGCAGTGATGTGCATCGCTCCTCTGAGTCCTTGGCTCCGTGGACTGGAGAGATCCAAATCCAATCCATGAACTCTCACATCCCTTCAGACTCAAAGACAATTCCCACAGACTTTGAGGGTAATGCTGTCAAATATCCTGCCCTCTGGAAAGTTCATTTCCCAGAAACCGATCTGAAACCTCCCTGAAGATTCCACTGAAGCCTCTTTGGCAATGAAATACCACTGTCAGGCTGCATGATAGATCATACTCTGGAAAACACATCCCTTGGTGGGAGCAGCCAGATAATTTTGATTATCTTAACTACTTGTTTGTGAAATTTGGCCCCATGCCACAGTTTGTAAGTATGTCAAAAGTTTCTGTGTGCCTGAACCCTCCTGCACCCTGCTCAGCTTTCCAAAATTCTGGTGTGTGAAATGCACTGCTGAGCTCTTTTGCAGGACCACCCTCCCAATGAGCTGTTCATCCCTGTGCCCTCTCTTCCCTCTGGCTCCCCCAAACAGCAGTCACCTCCTGCATTTCCTTTTACCTGCTGGACATACAGGATGAGGATGAGCTGACCAAACTGCTGCAATGTGAAATGCAGCTGCCATGGCTGGTGAGTACCTGGATTTTCATATCAGAAAATGGGGCAGTGAGGACAGTGCCCTCACTGCAGGGAGAATCAGCCCAACCCAAGAGAAGGTGCTTGCTGCTCAGAAAAGGCTTTTTGGGACTAGTGCATGTGGCTCCCCAGCCTAGGCTTCCTGGGCTGGCATTATATGAGCTGAGGCCTACCAAAGGACACCTACAGACAGTGTTCTCCTAGCAATATGTTCTTGCCAGAGCTCATTATATGTAATTGCACCAGTAAAACAATGGCCCTTTCCCGACTAGCTTCTAAGAAAACCCACTCCAAAACAGTGCTTTAAAAAAGAAACCAAAAAAACAAACTCTTGTTCTGATCTCCTGCCCCAAAAGGAAGAATTTTAGTTTTGTTTTTTCTGCAGTTTTTAATCAAATTCTGTCCTTGATGGAACAAAAGTGAAAAATGGACAGAAACTAAAAGAAAAAAGTATCTGAGGAGCTGCTGTGTTTGCCCATAATTTCCTGCTATAGAACTTCTTGTATTTTCTGTGGTTCCTAGAAATGATATCAGGCTACAGGTCGGGTTCGTGAGAACAACTGTTGGGTTCCTGCCTTTGCTACATAAACCATGCACTAAAAAACATTTATATCTGGAACAACCATTGACTCATTTTATCATTTTCCCTTGTCCTCTGATTTTAGTTATGTTTGCTTCCTAATGATATTACAAAAATGCAAGGCCTTGGAACAACCTCCCTAGTGCCTTAACACTCTCACCTCCTTAGCAATCAACAGAAAGAAAAACACACTTTGGGGTGATGTATGTAATCCATTTTAAATGTCTATTTTAGGATTTAATACAAAAACACATCCTAAAGGCATGTTCTTTTTTTCATTCAGCTATAAAGGCTGACCAGCTCAGATATAAATATCTATTCTATAGCTGTTACACATTTTACTAGATGATTCTCTCTTGGAAATTGCATCATTGTAACCTTTGTCCCTCTCTTTCCTGACATTCAGATTCTGCACCCTTTTCTGGCGTTTCCCAAGAGTTTAGTTGGTCAGCAGCTCTTTTTGTTTTGGGAGCTGCTGTGGCATGCCTGCCTTCTCTAGCTCACTGCAGTGCCTGCCATAGTGTTATATTACAGAAGACAAACATGCATCGCTTTGCAGAGGCTTGTCTTTTGTTCAACTATTTATTGAACAGAAGAAATTGGTTTACAATGAATTTTTTTCCTTATTTTTGTCTATGAAAAAGCCATAGTCTTTCTCTCTGAGGCTGGGCAAGTACACTGTAACGTGGGAGGCCTGACAACCTGCAAACAATGCAGCTGACAACTTGTCAGCTGAAGAGTGCTTGTGTGTAATAACTAAAGGGACAAAACAACGTTTGACAAACAGGATATTGTATAAATGCCCTCATTTTCTGTGTGCAGGAGATTAGCATTGGGTAGAAAAGAGTTGACTGGAGGGGGAAAGAGATTTGAAAGGACAGAAACAAAAGAACAGTGCTCACAATAACAAAGTACATGTATTCCAGTCTACCAAGTCTTGGCCCACAGGGCTACATGTCTGGATGCAGGATTGAGATGCTTCGTATGTACAAGCAATGTTTCACTTTAAAACACATACATTTTTTAATTCTCCACAGGAGCCAGCAGGAGGGAAATCACTGTGGTAACACTGAAATATGCTGCATCTTTTATAGTGATTGCTGTGTATTGAGAAACGCAGCCTCAGAAGCTGTAACCTCATGAACTGCCTAGGCATGAATACCACTATTGTTACCAAGTAAGAAAAAAAGAATCACAAAAACCAGAAACTCCTACAGTCCTGGCTCGATGCCAAACTCTTGTATATACTTTCAAAGGAAGACAACCTGCTTAATTTTGGAAATGTTCTCACAGTAGCTTATTCCGTGCTTGTAACTGTGTGGCCAAGTGAAAGAGACAGTGTTCTGGAGACCTACAGTAGGTGTTTGACAAAGTTCAGATACAAACCATGTTTCTAGATAGATATACATTCAAAACTCTATTAGGAAGAGCTTTGAGACAGGATAAAAGGTAGTTTTCTTTAAAATCAAACTAAAGAGGTCATAAGGAAGTGGCAAGAGGCCAGTATCAAGCCTCAAGACACTGGTACTTTATTCAGAGCCTTGCTTTTGTACTTCTCAATGTGCAGGTGGTGCTAGAAGTCATGCTGTGGGCCTATGGCTTCAACACATTTGATATTGAGACTTCTTCTATGCCAGCCCTTAGATGGTAATTTGATCTCCACTGTTTCAGAGCCTGAAGGGAGCACAGCACCTTGTGCCTCAGAACTGGTGGTCTAGACTGTTTTAAATATGTACTTCATTCTCAGAGCAGGATAAAATCCACCTCATGTCAATTTAAGACATTAATGTTTTTTAAAGTACAGACTTAAAGCCTCAGAGGCTGGGGCTTAATTTTCCAGATGCCGTACAAGCACATTTTATCAGGTTTTTATTTTTGTTCAAAACATGTTCTTATTGTCTTGTGTGTTAGGAATGGGGAGCTTTGTTTCTTGAGTCTTGCACAATGGAAGGATGGGAGAATCTCACCTCAGCCTTTTTCACATTCTTTGATCTCAGTGATTTTTAGGACAGTGCTTTTTCAGCAGAAAAAGGTCTTTCTCTGCTGAAATAACTTAGCAGAGAAACAAAGGACCCTTTGCTTCTCCAAGGCTACTGTACCCTCTGTCTCAGCAGCACGGTGGGGTAATGAACACAGCATCTAACTCCTGCTTCCCAAGCCAGCTGTGCTCACTGCCACTAAGAATTCCTCACCTAAGAATGCTTCAGCTTGCATGCAAACTTCTTTTTCCCCCAAAAATCTTTGTTTGTAAGGACTGGAGTGACCTTTTGGATTATCACAATTAGTAACGCTGACCTTCAGAGAATAGGCCCAGATTATTGTACTAGAGGCTGAGATGGTTTTCATTACATAAAGAGATTAGCTGATACGAGGGATGGCTGGTACTGGCTGGTACTGGGATAGATGGATTTTAGGTCAGTGCAGCCACTGGTTGATGCTAATTTAAGCCCTGTCAGTATATTCTTTGTTTTCTGAGTCTGAGGTGATCCTTCTGGATAAGTACACCAGGAACAAAGCAATTTTTCTAGCTAGTCCACTAAAAAAATCCAAGAGAGTATTCAGCATGACATCTCGTTTCATTGTAGCCTGATTTTGGCATCTCATTTATGCAATAACTTTTTTTGTATAAGAATGTATCTGTCTGTCCACTCCACCCCAATAACTTTTCAATTCTTTGAAAAGTTTAACAGCAAATCTGTCAAAATTTGACGGCACATTCCAGCTTCTAGAAACCTGGTCTTCTAACCTTGTCATAAATAGACGTTTATATTCACACAATTGGCACTTGTTCCTCACTAGAATCCCCTCCCTGTTACATGTATCCAGTGGGTACTGGTATGTAAGTTAATAATCAATTTGGAGCTACTACCCAAAAAATACTAGCTTAACCCCTTATCAAAGACTCATCACTCTTTTTCTGTTTTCACTATGTTTTTCTTCTAATATATTCTCGTGAAAATATTACAACTTAATGTCTAAAACAAACTTTTTCCAGTAGTGCATGCTACATTACTTTTATTAATTCCTGTAAGTCCTAAGAAATGAAAGTGAAAGCATTTTCAGAACAACTACGATTCCTCTTATTTCTCTTCTGTTCTTATGAAACATAGTACTGTGCAGCAGAATACAAAACTGGAATGCTCAGCTTCTCTCAGGCTGCAGTTTTAGTACCATTTGGCACCAGGATTAACCTAAGCAGCCCCCACCCCTGTCATTTAACCCTGTGTCTGCTACAACTGCTCGTGCCATTGTTGTTCACGGAGAGCTGATTTATGGCTTGTTCGGTTTGCACACAGGGGCTTGGGGTTTTTTGGTTTTGCTGTAAATCACAAATCAGTTCCCCACGAGCTGCATTGGGAACTCAGGCAGGCACAGAGATCAGATTTCTGGTTTTGCTTACAGAATTAGGGCCTTATTTTGCATGTTGCAACAGAAGGCTTAAGCTCCTCTTTGTGTGTGGGTTTGTGGAAGTTAGTGTGTTCCCATGAGCTTACGTGCCATTTGAAACGGTGATTTAGATACTTCGGGGAAACTTCATCTTGTATCTGTAGTCTCTGAATGGATGATTTAATTTCTGAGGTATTTGGCCTTTTAAACTCTTTGAAGTCTTTGTCAAGGCAATCACCCACTTTCTAGGTAAAGTGACAGAATCACATTTAGCATAATTTACAAAACACTCATATCTTCCAGAACCTAGCAGCAATCCTGGTAGAAAACTTCAGTACAATCCTCAGGAAATTAAGCAGTGCTACATTTGATTCTCTTTCAGTTGAAGGAGTATTGACATTAAAAAATTCCCCAAGAACATGAATAGCATCAGCCGGTTCAACTAAAGCAAATTAAACACCTTGGGAATGTTTTAAAGTCTGCAGAGAGATAATGAAGAATAAAAGAGGGAAATCAGTTCTAGAGAAATTTTCTTACTCTGACAGCAGGAAGTAACTCTGTGTCAAAGCAGACAACCTTGTTGTTTAGAAAGACAACTCCTTGGGAAAAAACCAGGAATGTGGGGGTCTGAATTTGAAGCATTTGAATAGAAGCCTTTTTATTTCCCTGATATATAAGTGGTCCTCTTTCCACCTGATTGTGGTTTATTTTAGTCAAGTCATCTCTGCTTTGGCATTCTTCACGTTCCTATCTCCTGCTGAATGTATGTTTGTCATACCACCAGGAGAAAAAAATGGTCTTCCTAGAAGCAGACAATAAAACTTAGAAAAGTGAGCAGATTCTCCAATCTAAAAAGAGAATTGAACACAACATTTACCAAGATCTTCTTGCAACTCATTCAATTATTTATTTATCTTCCAGGTAAATATTAATGAGAGTTTCTGACTGATTTAAAAGCCTCAACTTATTCAGTTTGGCTTTGATATGTTCTTGAGACTACTTATGGCTTATGGGAGAATTTATCTGAGCACTAAATGTGAGAAAGCCCACATCTGATTTAGGTAAAGCTAAACTTTTGTACTCATGATCCTTTACTTAGGAGGATGTGAAAAAGAAAACTCTTGTCTGTGTGCAAAGGGAATGGAAACTTTGCAGACTGTAAATGTACTGACCTTCAGAAAGGGAGGAGCAAGATATTTTTTGTCCTTGAACATTTAGTGTTATCACAATGAGTCATGGATGCCCTTAGTATCTAGATATTATATTTGTCCCTTGTGACATTTCATTTTTTTCTGTATACCTAAATGCAATTTAAAAAGATTTATTTAAAAAAAAAGAGAAAAAGTAACCATTATTGCTGGTGTAGATGTAGGTGCCCTCGTCATCAGAACTATGGGAAAAACAGAAACTCTACAACAGGATCTTTTCAGTGTTAGAGAATCAAGGCATTACTTTATTCTGGCCAGGACATGCAACACAAATTATTTCATAGACACATGCCCAGGTTGTGCAGTGAAAATCATTCACATGGCTCTTTACCAGACTTTTCACATATTTATATATAAAAACCCCAACAAAATTCACATTCATTGGTCTTAAATTACACAACTCTTAGTATTCAATCTCCTACTGGGTATTGATCCTCTGCTTTTGATGCTAATCTGGTCCTCATTCTTTGGTTCTCTTACCATCTGTTCACAGACCAGGTATCTCTGGCTACACCAGTGGGTAATGTTCCTTAATGTTCTCTTATCTCCTGTGCATCTTCTGGCTACTCCCAGTCTGTGCATGTTAACCTCAGCAGGCCTCTCCCAGTGAAGAGATGTTTTAAAGAGAAACTTCAATTTCCCTCCCCTGGGCAAAGGCGAACAAACCCTAAACATGACTAAAGTTAAAAAAAAAATTAAAAAAATTAAAAGTTGCTGTGTTTAGTCAAAACGAAGTGGGCAGCTGCACCCACATAGATTATCATAACAGAGTTTATCTGATCTCATGTTTACAGGATGTCAGAGCTGCTCTGCTCTTGGGACTTGGCTTTGTTTGTAAATTGAATAGATAATGCAACTGTATCTGCAGCTGGTATTTTTTGCCTCAAGTTGGCTTTTGCAAAGTTTTCCTTAATATATATTTTTTTTTTCTTATTTCCCTTATCATTATCTTCCCCTTATGTCCTGAAGGAGTTGAGGAATTCCTTCTAAAGTTTTTAGTGGAACCCTAATTACCATGTTAGGTCAGTTTATAAGAGGAAACTCCTTACTGCTGCAATGGGGGTTGATGGTTGCAGTGAAGCCAACACTAGGGAGCTCAGAATAAGCAGGTCATGTTCCATGGAGGCATTTGAAACCTTTGAAAAGCTGAAAAATGTGAAAATATCACTACCCAGTGATATCTGGTTTTATTTTTAATACAGGTTTTACAGGGGGGGTTAGATTTGTGGGAGAGTGGATACAGGAGTCAGCAGCAATGGAAAGGCAAATAACACTGTGTGTTTTCCCCATCTCTCCCCTTCATAGATGTTTAGAGGTGTGTTACAGAGGCATCATTAAAGCCAGACGTTTTAGTGTTCTGGAAGATGGTAAACTGGAGAATGCACCAGAGAAGGATGGCAGCATGACATTCAGCAGGACTTTGAGAGAAGACTTCTGGACCCACAGGTGCATCAGGTACTTCAAGGGCTGGCTGTGCTACTTGGTGTGATAATGCACTCATACTGCCAGGTGACTGCCTTCCACCTCCAGAGATTTGCTCTCACCTTTGCTATTTCAGCCAACACTACCATGAGGTTTATTTTCAGAAACCCTGGTACTGTGGCAGCGGCACTTTTATTAGCACTTTGACCTCTGCCGTTTCCTTGGGTTGAGGACAGCTTTTATCTGACTGCTGCCTTCTTACCCCCCTCTCCAGAGCTAAGAGTCTGCAAAGCTGAGGGCCTTGCTTCACCCACCCACTCACTGGTTTTTAGGTCAAGGCTGTGATCTTGGAAGGATCTGTGATCTTGCTGCAGTTGGTGAGAGGGCTGGAATAAGGAACAGTCCCAGTGATATGCCACAGCCTGAGAACCAAAGCCAAAGCATGCATTTAGTTTGGGTAGGGCTTAAACACCACTGCTGTCCTCTTACTCTGCCTCTGGAGAGTTACCCTGGCCCCAGGCTGAAGCCAGGCACAGAAAGCTAATGATAATGCACTGTTCTCAGGAATTTAAGTCCTAGGAAGAGCCCTTTAGTTACATTCTTCCTTCATGTCCTTTGGGTAAAGGACAATCCATCACTGCTGCTAAGTGGGGGAAATTCCCTCTCACCTCTTTCTCTGGAAAGTGAAGGAATTACTGGGAATGGGGGCTGCTGCTATACTGAATGAGGCAAAGCAAGCACAAAGTTCCTGACAGCTCAGGGCAGCTACAGCTCTTTTTCTCCCATCACAAGCATTTTAGCCTGCTTTTTATTTTCTCCCCTTCCCTTCCTCCATTGCGACACGAGGCTGCCAAGCACAAAGGGAGAACCTGAAACTCGAGGCCTGGGAAGGGAGGATATAGCAGTTTTCTGTTGCCAGATTAGCAGGAGGCCAAGGGTACAGAGGGGCAAGGGCAGATAGTGGCTGGGTGTGGAGTGGCATAAGGGAGGGAGTTAAGGGGGAATCACTGGATTAACTAGTTTTGGGGGAATGTACAGTAAAACCTCAAGAATCTGTTATAATAGATTAATATTAATCTAATATTAATATTAATCTTAATACAGTATAACTTCATCTGGGGAGTCCTGCTTCAAGTTCTGAAACTGGAGATAACCAGTCAAAGTAAATCTTTAGGCACTTGCAATTAAAGCCACACATAAATACAGAGTTCAGTTCCTTGTCTGACACTGAACAGCTCCCTATGTCAAACAAAACCACACCTCAGCACTCTTTACCATAAGGTGTTTGAAGAGCTGGCTCCAATTTTGAACCTTCTCTTCCCCATGTCAGCAGCTTCCTTAAAAGAATGTATCAGGGATCTGACAATCATTTTAAACTTTAAAAGGAAGTTTTTAACCTTCTTTTTTTTCTGCAACTGTTGCAAAGCAAGTGTTTTTCTGTCTATCATTATATGATGTTAAGTAGGGTTACAGGAGAAGTTATGCTGTTCTAGATGTCACTGCAGCAGTTCAAACTTAACAGTACTGTCATATGTGATAAATGTCATCATATATGGCAGGAAATTTGAAAGAGTTTTAGAAAATATATGCATTAGTCTGTTGCAAACTCATCTTACAGGAACTCTGATACACAAAATTACCTCCTAGCGTCATAATGCTGTTACACTTCCTTATTTTTACTCTTCGGTTCTCAGTTGTGTTAACACCCTACTACCAATCTGTCATCACAAAACGGGGCTTTTTAAAATCTCTTATCTGCTGCTTGTTCATAGGAAATGCCAGACTATGACTGTGCTGGGACATTTTGAGCTTTTGGTCAGTGCTCTGGTAGGTGCTGTGGAAGTTTTTCAGATTTCGATATGCAGAGATTGTTTTAAACCCCTCCAGTGGAAATTTATGGTCTTATTTTGTCTTCCTCTTGTTCTTCCCCAGTGCTTTCAAGTGACCAAAGTCTTTCAGCGGTCATGTTGTTTCCCCTCTCGCAGGCAGCAGATCTGCCTATGTTAGGAAATGCGGCCGAGCGTTTGTGTTTTACGCTGCTGTCAGGAGCAAGGGTGAACCCGCGGGGTTTGCGGCCCGGGCAGCGGCGCTGCGTGTGCGGCCCGTGCCGAGGGAGCGCGGTGCCGGCACCGACGGGCAGGAACCGCAGTGACGGGACAAGCAGTAATGGGTACAGACTGAAAGAGAAGAAATTGATGTTAGACATTAGGAAGGAATTCGTTACTGACGGCGCCTGCCCCAGCACGGGCCAGAACCTGGGCCGCCGCCAGCGGCGCCGCCCCTCCGAGCGCTCCCCTTCCCGGCTGCTCGCCAGCCCCGCGCCCCCGGGCTGGAAATCCCCGCCCGGGAAGCACACTCGGGTTTCCCCCGCCCGAGGAAGAGCGCTGAGGAAAGTACCCAACGTCCCCGCAGCCGGCAGGGCCGCCCTCCCCCGCAGGCCAGCGCCCGGCAGGGGCGGNGGGGCTCCTCTCCCCCCGCGCCCTGCCAGGCACCGCATATAGGCTGGGCCTTGCTGGGGGCCGCTGCTGGGGCCCGCTCGGAGGCCGTGAGTACGGGGGGGTGCTGCGGTAGGACCGGGCCGGGGCCCTGCCGGGGGGCGCGGCCGTCGGGGGGCGGGGGGTGCCCGTGCCCGTGCCCGGTCTGGCGGCGCCGGCGGGGGCTGAAGGAGCTGTGCCGCCCCAGGCTGGGGCCCCGGCGCGGGAGGGGAGCGCGGCTGCCCCGCTGGAGCCCGCTCGGGGAGCGGGGCTGGGGCCCGCGGGAGGAGAGGGAGCGGAGAGCCAGGCCCGCGGGAGGACGTGGGACGTGGGGCTGTCGCTGCCGGGGCTGGGCCCGCGCTCAGGCACCGCCGTGCGGGATCGGGTGCTCAGGATCTGGTGCCTTAGCGCAGGGGGCTGTTTCTGCTGTGCTGTGTCATCATGACTGAGTCTTTCCTGGAAAAACTTCTTGAAAACCGGACCAGACTACTAAATATATAATATTATATTTATTCATAGCTACGTATATAAAAACCCTTTAAACTTTGTGTTCGCCCTGACGTGAATTTTTGGGGAAGTTCAGTTTTGTCGATGTTCTTGCTTCAAATGTGATTGAATTTGTCTAAATAAGAAAATCCAGTACTCTTTATGTCAGTGTTCTAAAACTGTGTCTTCATTCTTTGGGTATCTGCAAGCTTAAACCAGTCTAAATGGATGCAACTTCTTTAGTACAGGATCTTACCTTTAGTTATACAGCTTGTGATTAAGTAGCCTGATTAATCCATCTGCCAAAAGATTCTGCTTGTGGGTTGACCAGTTTTGCATATGCGTCAATAACAGGGAAATGAAGTGTGTGAAATCCACTCTGTATCACAGTGTGTGAAGTTGACTCCCTGAAACTTTCTAGCTGACATTAGACAGGCAGAGGAACTTGGGGCTGTTCAGCCTGGAGAAGAGAAGGCTGCATGGAGACCTCATAGAACCTGCCAGTGTCTGAAGGGGTCTGCCGGGAAACCAAGAGAGGGGCTCTTGGTCAGGGACTGTAGTGACAGGACAAGCAGTAATGGGTACAAACTGAAAGAGAGGAAATTGATGGTAGACATTAGGAGAGAATTCTTTACTGCAGGGATGGTGAGACACTGGAACAGGTTGCCCAGAGAGGTTGTGGACACCCCAGTAGTGGCAATGTTCATGGTCAGGTTGGATGTGGCTCTGAGCAACCTGGTCTACTGGGAAGTGTCCCTGCCTGTGGCAGGGGAGCTGGGACTAGGTGATCTTTAAGGTCTCTTCCAACCCTTAACATTCTATAATTGCAAAAAGCTTGTGCTGCTTTGATTTGTGTAATTGCTGTTTGCATAGACATTTCATGCACCTCAGCTTGTGTATTTTAAAGCACTCTTTTTCTTCCTTACAGGTTTTGTTCTGCCACAAAAAAAAATTGAGTGATTGAAACTACAGATCCTTACAGTTTCTTCTTGAGGACAGTCAGTACCAATATGGAGGCGTAGACACCTTAGAAGGGACTTCAGTCTTACCTCTGGGAGGTAGTTCTGTGCAGAAATAAAGAAACTAAGGCTTCATATACTCTTTATTTAATCTGAGAGTTCTGTTTGCTTCTTTATGCCATAAACATGGCATACAGGAAAAGCTTGATTCAACAGTATAAAGCAACAGAATGTCTCAACACAAGGCAGTTGATTTATGTTAAATTTGATAACTCTGTACTTGTAACTAAGGCACCAGGTTAAAACTGAAGTGCTGTGTTAATTTTGTACTGACTTATAGACAAGCCTGGGGTTATCCCAGGTTTGTTAATAAAGAGAGTTCATCCCTGTCTCAGACAGTGTATAGGATTTGTTTCTCTACTAGCTGAATATTCTATACATGTGAAGTTGAGTATAAACTAACTTCTTTAGTCTTAACAACTTGTTACAACAATATGCACAACTTGAGAGGGTTTTTTTTTGGAGTCCAGTAGTAGCAAATATACAAGATCAGTTTAGTAACAGCAGTTCAGGGTCTCTATTTTTTGTGTGCCCTTTGAACTTGATAAACCCTTCTTTTCAGACTCCTAGTGAGGTTTTACAAACTAAAATCTTTGTGTGTGTATAAGCTACATATTTATTAGCTGTCTAGGGTGAAATCTTGTCCTTTAATCACTTAACATATGTTTTGGATAAAAACAGTATTATTTTAGTTACCATCCAATTTAGTTTCTTTATTGACAAAGGATTTTGATAAACCCATTTGAGGTTTTTGCTTTTTTGATACAACCTCCACAAGCCTGACAAATTGTTACTGCTCTCTCAGATATACAGAACAAGTAAAGCATGTGATGCTTATATGATTCAATGGAAATTGCTTTTCAACATGCTTTCTTCAAGTGTTAAAATGGAATGGAGAAGCTTTTGTGGTGAAAGCCGTTGCTAAACTAAGGTAGAAGAACTTCCTAGATGTTTAAAGGCTGTTAAATCATGAGGTCAGTTCTATTCGTATGCACTTTTGAGGTTACACTTTAAAGTATTTATTGCTTTTGTACAGGCAGGGGTTGTTCCAAATTGCCTTTGATGCACACAACTACCTCCCAGAGGAAGGCTTGTCCCATTTTTCCCAAAACAATCCATTATGAACATAGTGGAAGATAGCCCTTTCTTGGCTAGCATCATGAGGCAGAGTGCTCTGTGTGATGAACTGAAGTATGACCTGTCCTGTGAACTCTACAGGATGTCAACGTTCTCTACTTTCCCCATGAACACGCCGGTGTCAGAGCGGAGCCTTGCCCGGGCTGGGTTTTATTACACGGGTGTGCAAGATAGAGTTAAGTGCTTCAGTTGCGGCTTAACATTGGATAACTGGCAGCCAGGAGATAATGCTATGGAAAAACATAAGCAGCTGTATCCTAGCTGCAGTTTTGTTCAAAGAATGCTTTCAGTTACCAACGTTGGACTGTCGTCTCGTTCTGCCTTTTCACCCTCAGTTGCAAACAGTCTCTCACCGTCTCTACATTCCATAGCACTTTCTCCAAGTTTAGAACAGGTTGGATATTTCAGTGGCTCGTTTTCCAGTTTTCCTCAAGACCCAGTAACTACTAGGGCAGTTGAAGACCTTTCATTCTTGAGCCCTAAGCTTCACAATCCTTCTATGAGGACAGAAGATGCTAGACTACGCACCTTTCACTCATGGCCTCTAACGTTCCTCTCACCCACTGATCTGGCAAAGGCTGGACTTTATTACTTGGGGACAGCAGACAAAGTTGCTTGTTTTACCTGTGGTGGTCAGCTGTGTAATTGGGAACCAAAAGATAATGCTGTGTCAGAGCATCGGAGACACTATCCCAACTGCCCTTTTGTGGAAAACCTTCTCCGAGACCAGCAGAGTTTCAATGTTTCAAATGTGAGCATGCAAACCCATGAAGCACGTGTTAAAACATTCATAAATTGGCCAACCAGAATTCCAGTTCAGCCTGAACAGCTTGCAGATGCTGGCTTTTACTATGTAGGTAAGAAACCCAGACTTCTCCAGTTTTATTCATACTGCTATGTCAACATTTACTTTCAAGTAGGTTGTGTCAATGTTTGCTAGATATTTAGCCTTGGTTTTTTTTTGTTTTTAAGGTCGCAATGATGATGTGAAGTGTTTTTGCTGTGATGGTGGGTTAAGATGCTGGGAATCTGGAGATGATCCATGGATTGAGCATGCAAAGTGGTTTCCAAGGTAACTTGCAAAATCTTTATCATAATTTGTTCATATTCCTAAATGTTCTAATTTTGGCAGATATGTACTGCACTTAATAGTTTTGTTTAACTTTATTTGATGTACAGATTCATTCTTTCATTTGGACGTATTGCATGTATCTGGAAGTGCTGAAGTGTGTAGGTGGGCGTAATTAAAACATTTCTTCATTGACCATGGCATGTAATGCTTTCCCCTTCATTATTAAAAGCTGTGTGCCTCCCCAGATCACTAACAACAGCAAGTGAGACTGCATGGTTAGTGAGCATACTTTTCTCTTGAAGAGAAGCAGTCAGTAAGCTGATCGAGGGGAGCAAAGGCTGCTAAGAAATGAAGTATAAGGAATGTTTAACTCACTGTTTCTGGTTTTGTGCCTATGCAGAATGCTCTTGAACCAGTTTTTCTGCTTATGCAGTTTAGTTTCTTACATGTGGAAGGGCTTGTGAAGAAGGTTTCAGTGGCTCTTCAGTATGTCTCTACTGGAAAAAGGACAGAAATAACTTTTTAATGTCACCTATAATTAAATGGCAATTTCATACCTAATTGCTATCTATGCCCATAGAAATCACCACCTCCATTACAGAAATAGCTGCACTTAATTTCAGGAAAGCTTATAATAGTTCTTCTCATTGTAGATCTCCAGCTAGGCTTTCATGGGCAATTTATCAGCTGCTGGACTATATGATATATGTAGGGCTAAATGTCACTGTTGTTTCTTACTGTGCTAAGCCTGTCAGTAAATGTACATAAAAGATAAACCTGTGTTAGTGAAGCAGATCTGGCTTTGATAATGATGTTATATTTTGTTAAATTCTTCCTTTTGAATTATTTGAGTAGGAGATAAGAGTGGTGCGATGCAAGATAGAAACAGTTTATCATTGCACTTTGTAGTGATTGACACAGTATCATTTCTCATGATATGTCCTTTTGATTACAAGTGGTAGCAGAATGTAAAGCTGCTGCATTTATATACTTAGGCCTACTGACAGCTGGATGTCATGGAAAAGCTTTATTTAAGTGTCACCGGACACTAGGCTGCACCAAGCTCCCAGTGAAGAGTATTCTTTCTCTTCTGAAAGAAGAGATATATATTTAACTTACACTGGGTTTAAACTTGTTCATTCTTCTGTGTTTTTTTTTTTCCTTTGGCAAGTAGGAAATATAATTTGATACACTTTTGTCAATGTTTCAGGTGTGAGTATCTGCTTCGTGTAAAAGGAAGAGAGTTTGTAAGTCAAATCCAGGCCAGATTCCCCCATCTCCTTGAACAGGTAAACTTTTACTGTCCTGTAACTTTGGTTTTCCCTTGTTGAACAGTGCTATGTTCTTTTTTTGAGTTCAGTCCATTCTTCTGCCTCATTTTTGTGTATGTTTCTCCTGGATTTCTAAATCATAAATGCTCTTCATGAGCACATAAAAGAAACTGGTGCTGAACTATGGCTAGTCTTTGACTAGTAGGGTTTAATCTCTACAGATTACTTATGGAGAGTCCTATGAGGCAGTGAGCTCCTTTATGTTAGCAGAGGGAAATTCTGATTATACACTGAATAGTGCAGATCAGTAATTATTATTTCAGAAATCAGTCATGGACAACGTGAATTATTCATATTCCTAATTCTTACGGCAAGAGTAACCAGACTCCTCTTCATGGCAGTGGTCAGCACCAGCTTTGTGTTGATTATACAGTTGCACAAATTTGCAGTCTTGTGTAACGCAGGTGAAATATTTAATGGGTAGGAAGCTTAGCAGGATTGGTGACAAACAATATGATAGAAAGGTGCATAGAGGGAAGAGCAATACTTCAATGCTAACATAGTTCTCTTGTGTTCTACAGCTCTTGTCAACCTCTGATCCGCCTGTAGATGAAAACCTTGATCCTCCAAGTATGTATATTAAAGCATGTTTTTAAACTTCCTCAGCATTTTGCAAACTTAATGATTGCTAAGCAAGTTAGCTTTGGATAGCAAATTCTTAGATTTGTTTCCTAAAAGTTTAATCATTTTGACGTCGTGTTGACAAACTCCAAGGAAACACCTCTAAGAGATCTTGTTTTTCATTTTCCTTGTTTTCCTGCTAGCAGCTCATATTAAAATTTTTGTGTTTACACACTTGGTTGCTGGTTTCTTTCGTTTCAGGGTTGGGTTAAGCAAAGCAAGAGTTGAGCTTGGTGGGACAGTTGCTAGAGGGTGTCATGACTATGCAGTTATGCAATTCCATTTCTAGGCATGTAACTAGGTAAATGCTCTGAGCTGAGCAGCAGTAGTTAAGGAAGAAGGTAGGACAGTCATACAGTGAAGTCTTTCTAGGCTGGACTCTAGTTTTCTGGTGGAAAAACCCACTCACCCTCTGGGAGTTTATGCTTTCCTAGTTAGTCCCTGCTGACTGAGGACAATGAGTCAGAATCCCATGTGTCTGGTGTTTACTAAATTAAATGCAAATTACTGATCAAGAGCTGGAATAGAGCAATTGTTTGTACTATAAACTCTGACTTCCGTTCCCCACCCCTGGCACATCCCCAGGCCATTTTTCAAGGCTGAAGTTAGGAATAACTAAGCATAAAAAAAGCTGCTGGGACACAATGGAATTCTCAGTGATTTCTCTGGATTAACCTAGGTTTTAACAAAGGCCTGATGTGGATTGGTATTTATCTTGGATTCAATCCATGACTCAGTGACTGCCTTCCATTTATAAAACTATTTTTTAAAAAATTCTCTTTAAAAAGTTGAAACTTGTTACTGCTCAGTGTTCATGTAGGTAATGTTGATGTCTGACTTCTGGGGTTGTATGGGTATTTTATTCTTATATTATACTTAAGGATTTCTCTTTTTGATTAGTTATTCATTTTGAACCTGGAGAGAGCCATTCAGAAGATGCAATCATGATGAACACACCTGTGGTTAAAGCTGCCTTGGAGATGGGATTCAGTAGAAGGCTAATAAAGCAAACAGTGCAAAGTAAAATATTGGCCACTGGAGAAAACTATAAGACTGTTAATGATCTTGTGTCTGACCTGCTCATGGCTGAAGATGAGAAGATTGAAGAAGAGAAAGAAAAGCAGTTGGAAGAAGTGGCATCAGGTAGGCATCAGGCATAAATAAAAGTTAAATCTGAAGCAGTTAGTAGTATATATAGTTTTTATATTTGTATTTATGCACTAAGTGATTTAGTTTAATTGCTGTTAGGATCAGCTTCTCTAAAAGCATTGCCAGTATATCTGTACAAAACCAGCAGTCTGGGAATTGTTTCATTCCCTTTTAGGAGAATGGTTCGTAGCAGAGGCCAGTCACCTCTTCTTTCCAAAGCCATTATTTTCCATTTGTGTGCCTTTATATTGCTGTTAATGAAACATTTGGTACACTACTATTTTTTACCCCAATTTGCCTGCTCTTTAAGCTGCTTGAATCAGTAAGGCACCATATCCACCTCCTATAGGGGACTATAAACTTCTACAAATTCAGGTTCTGTAAGATGGTCCAAGATCTGCTTTTCTGTCTGAGTCAGCCCATGTATGTCAGCAATTTGTTTATTTGATGTGTCTTTAACATTTCCTGTTGCTTCAATGCCATGTAAGTTTTGAAGCCTGAAGAAATCCTTCTGATTTTGAGTCTGTGAAGCATCAATTATAAATGGAATTAAGGATGCTTCTTTCCTAGTTGTATTCCTGTCAAAAAAGCATAGATGGATTCAGCATTATAATCCTACTAGAAATTTTTTTGTTCTTGTTTGTGGTAGAGTATTAAAATAGTCTCCAGAGTCTGGTTGTGCTGTACTTTTCATTTTCTTGTATGTAATTGTGTTGGACAATTCTTAGAAGAGCTTTCTTTGACCTACAGCCTAGCACTAACAAAAGCTAACCTCTGGCCTGTGGATGAGTTAGCATTGGTGTTAGTTTTTTCTTTGCAGTCCTCCAGAGAGTGTAAGTCTCACTAATATGGAGTTACACAAGATCCTCTCTGATCGTTTAATCTAGAGAGCAGGAGCAGGAAGCAGGAGAAGCATGGGAGCAGGAAGTTTCCTTGATGAACAGGCTTTGGCTCAGAAGGTGCTTGTATGTGGTTTCCTTAAGTCTGTTCATTATATGAATGCCACTAAAATTTGCTGAGAGTTTTATCAATGATGTGCAATAAGCAAACATTACAAGTAGAGTTTAAAGAATGTATCAGTTATTGTTAAACAGAAGTGCAACTTGGAGTAGTGTATTCCTAATTCTCTTATCTAATTCCTCCCTACATTCCAGATGATTTGTACTTGATCCAGAAGAATCGCATGGCTTTATTCCAACGTTTAACATGTGTACTCCCAATCCTCGGGAGTTTACTATCAGCTAAAGTGATAACAGAACTGGAGCATGATGTTATTAAGCAGAAGACCCAGATACCATTGCAGGCAAGGGAACTGATAGATACCATTTTAGTGAAAGGAAATGAAGCAGCCAGCATCTTCAGGAACTGTTTACGAGATTGTGACCCTGTGCTCTACAAAGATTTATTTGGTATGTCTCTCTGGTTTCCTTTTGTTTTTAAAGGATATCCTTTTATAGAAGTCTAACCAGTGCTCTCACAGCAGTCTAAAAAAAAAGAAACAAACAGATGCTCTTTGAACATAGATTAGTTAAATGATAATGATTTTTTTTCTTTTGTTCTAGTGGAGAAGACCATCAAGTATGTTCCCACAGAAGATGTTTCAGGTACCTTAAATTCTACCTTCTTATCTTAAAGACTATTGTAGAACAAACAGCTAACATAAAAAAGAAAATTACTTTGGTTAAGAAATAGGTTTGGTGCTTTATCCTCTTTCTGATTCTGCTTTAGTAATATGGACTGAAAAAATTAACCCAAAGTTAAGTGCATGTGCACACTTGCAAGTAAGTCTATCAGCTCTAAGCTGTATCCTGTGCCTTGCTCATGCTTTTGCACATCACAGGATACAGAGCTTTCTAGAGCTCAACAATTCAAGCAGCATATGCTGGACTTGATCCTGATTCAAGCATTCAGGCATTTGGTAAAGACTGGAGAACGAATAATTGGTTAGCATTTCAGAACAGGTATCATCTCTGCTTTTCTAGAGTGAGTTATAGGTGTCCTGAGATCTACCTTGATCAACAGCTGTGTGTAGATAAAAACTTGTCAGACACAAGATGGAGTCTGCTCTGGTCCTGCAGTTTAATCTGTTAATAGACTGCAGAAAAGTATACAAGCCTGGATATAGCTCACTTCCACCAGTCAGGCTGTGTTTGTGTTTCTGATATCCAACCAAGAAAAGTACAGCATTTGCTAAAATGTAAACACTGGTTGGCCTCCAACCCCTGGGCTGTCCATCATCTTACAGAACTGGAAAGTACAGACTAGTTCCTTGCATGCCACTTTCTGAGCTCTGAAAAATGTTCACTGCCATCTATATTTAGTCAATACAGGTAGGGAAGTAAAAGGTGAAAAGGGGCATGGCTACACTCTAAAGAAATATATTTTCATATATCCACATATATTCAGGCTGACAAAAAGTTAACCATTTTTTCCAGGTTTGCCGATGGAAGAACAATTAAGAAGACTGCAAGAGGAAAGAACATGTAAAGTTTGCATGGACAAAGAAGTTTCTATTGTTTTTATTCCATGTGGTCACTTAGTGGTGTGCAAAGAATGTGCACCATCCCTTAGGAAATGCCCTATTTGCAGAGGGACAATAAAGGGTACAGTTCGGACATTTCTTTCATAAAGAGGGAAATTGGCAAAATGGCTTTGTTCCTGCCATCCTCCAACTGCTGAAGCTTAAGCAGTATCTTAAGAATGGAAAACTGTGGTACAGAAGAGGATTAATCAGCTACCTAACAAAGTTTTGTGATAGTAAAGTGTATCCTCATTATGGTGTGTGTATAATTAAGTATAGAAGGCCTTTGGTGCCAAAGATTCTCTGTTCATAAAACTAACTCAATATTAGGGTGAGGTTTTTGTGGCATTCCTTTCTGAGTAGGGAAAGTAGTTTCACTAGTGTCACTTTTATTCAAAGAAGTTTTTGGTTAAGTTCCTAAAATGGAGCTTGGCATAACTCTTCTCATGAGTTTCCTCCATGTGGATGTGAGGAAATATACTAAGATGGCTGTTATTAATAGTTAATGTTAATTAACTTCAGCTACTTCTATTTTGGCTTTCTTCTCGACTTAAGGAGAAGAGAGGCTAACTGTTGCAGAAACAGCAGGACTTAAAGTTTTTTCATGTCTTGATACTTGTGTAATTTATATTACTAATAGTTTTTATGAAGACTGAATTAAAATATTTCTACTTCTCAAACTTGGGCTTGTTTACTCTGTTGCCATTGTTGACTTTTCTCTGTAAACTGCAGTGATTTGAATGCTGTCTTTTCCTGACGAAAGTTTGGGGTTGTTTGCCTGCAAAAGTACAATACAACTTCATTCAATTTGTCTTTCTTTCATTTTTGAACAGGGAAGTGAACTTCTCTACTGTTTGGTGATTTCCTCTTTATTTAAAAACAAACAGTAGGCCTCCAAAACCCCAACAACATCTGATACTTCCTTCTGAATTCATTTTTCAAATGGAAGAAATCCTGGTCCTTGTGACCTTAAAGATGAGACAGAGGGTAGATATACAGTCTGTGCTAGGGATTAAATGTAAAAGCTACTTTTCTGTGTTTGGAACTTTATAGGGATTGTGCAGTTAAATAACAGGATCTCCCAGGCACCTCTGAAGTCTTGGATTTTGTTTTGTAAGCTGATAGTTTGGGAGCTCCTATTCCTTTACCGGTTGACTCATTACCTTTTCAGCTTTGTGTCCCTAGACTCGCATGGTGGATACCTACAGAAGTGTTCATAGGTAGTTTGCAAGGATTTCTTGTCAGTCACTGGAAGAATGCTGCCAGGTTAATGGCATCAGGTCCTTCAGTGGTGAAGTCAGTTTGTCAGGCTCTCATTTAAAATCAGTCATCTTCAGTCTACAGTTGCCCACACTTACAGGCTGAATGTGGATAACAGTCTTCAGTCTAGACCTGTATTCTTTACCTGTAGGTTGGCTTGCTGTAATTCTTTCAAATGCAGACTTTTGTATCTTTATTACATTTACATATCTTCCCTTCATTTTTGTTACTAAAAAGGTAAACGTTTCAAACCTAGCATGTAGTTTTAAACAGCTTTGATTAATGTGCTTTTCCTTTTCTGGTTTTGAAATGCCTCTAAAAGCTCTTTTGTCTTGTGTAACAACTTAAAAAATTGTCAAAGGTTATGAAAACTTCTTAAGTAAGAAAGCTCAGGACTTGAAATTTCATTAATTTGTTCCAGGTGAGAAATTAGTAATATTAGAACCAAGTGTAATTTCTACAGATTGAGGTAAACCTGCAGGGAGCTGGGGAGGTCAGGCTCACCTGAAGAGTGTGGAGTTATTAGCAGGTACACCTTGTTTCTGAGCAGGGAAGAGGATAGGAAAAAAACATACTAGCAGGCAGACTATTTAAGCAATGCATTTTTCTTTAGAACTGTGTGGGGTGAGACTTCTTCGGACACTGCAATTAACTACATATAAATCAGATGAGAGGATATACAGGGCTTTAAAAAGCATTCAGTGTCATTTGTGATGCCTGTGTGTATCTCCCTCAGGACCTGCAACACACCAGCCAGCCCATCACTGAATGTTTTGAATATCCCTTCAAATAGCAGCTTCAAACAGCACTGGGTCTCTGCACTAGGCACCTGAATTGCTTTGAGAAGTGGAAGAACTTAGTCTAGAAACCAGTGGGTAAAATTCTGTGATCTAGTTTTGGCAGGAAGGAGGATGTAGGTTATGACTCTCTGCTACACCCCGCTATAATGACTGGGTGCCCTGATTGATAATGCTGTGCATGTGAGCACTTATGCTCTCCTTAGGACTGTTCCAAGAAAGCTTGAGTCAGGCTTCTCTGTAGCGTTGCAAAAAACCCTGGCAAAAGGTTAAACCATGGTTAACAGTCTAGTGTTTCACTGGGAGAGGGTCAGGTGACTTCTGTCACTTGTGAACCAGCTGACCATGCTCACACTTCATTTTGCATCCCCTTCCTTCTTTGAAAGCATTTCTCAGAGCTCTGACTGGGTCAGAGAAATAAATAAGTAAGAAATAGATAGGCCCCTACCCCCAGCATCCTGGGCAGCTCTGCTGACAGAGCAGCTCAAGTTCTTGGACATCTGTGTTTCAGCCCCATGGCTTGTCATGAGCTGACATTGTGTGTTTGCAAGGCTTCGAGGGTGTGGAGGATGTGAACTTCAGTTTCATTGGAGTTTAGTGCTCAGATTTGCTGTGGGATGCAGATAGAAGGCAGTATTCCCAGCTGCTGTAAATGCAGATTTCTTGGAGTTGGAGTGAAGTTTATCATATCTGCAAAGGATCTAGCCTGAAGCAGTTGTGGATTCTGATATTAGTGTAAGATAGTGCAAGATACAGAGGCTCCCCAAGTAGCAGCTGCATGTTCTGTGAAGCCAGTGCCATGCAGCTTTATTCTAATTAGCAGTTTCCTGAATTTTTCTTTTGGGTACTTTTTGGACTGAATGCACATCTTTCTCTTCTGTTTGCTTTTAAGCATTGACCAGGAAGCCCAGTGTTCTTCAAATTGAAAATCTCATGTAGTTCTAGTGCCCACAAGTGATCAGACTGCCACCAGTCATAACAGAGCACTGCTCTTACGAACCCCATTAGCATGATATAAAAGAAAAATTTTAATATTGCTGCTTCTTCTGCCTGAGAGAGTTAGTGGTTGTGTAGTATCTCCATAGTTTTCTACCATGCTTTCAGAACTTTATTCTTTTCTATATTTCTCACAAAACACCGGAAGAGAGGCACAAGAAAATTGTAAACTGTGTGTTTATCTGCCTTGATTTCTGCCTTGTGGCAGTTGTAGTCTAGTGAGGCTGAGATGTGCAGTGTCATGTTTAATGCTGCAGATGGACTGAACTTGAAATCCAGTTTTCTGAATATCCCACCTCAGGTATGTGAATTCAGGCAGATGTATTCTGAACAGGGAAGATACACTGTTCTGTTCAAGTACTTAAAGTGTAACTGTTGTCACTCTTGCTCCAGAGGTTACTGTTGCACAGAGTCAACTTCCTGAGACAACAGTAAATCACCAGTCCTGCATTTCTGTTTCTAATGGAACATGTGATCACAGTGTTTACTGATGCTCCAGCCCAACCTCCTCACTGCTGCCATGGGATTCTTCAACCATAAGAGTCTGGGGTATTGTGTACATCCTGTGTCTGGAGCACAGCAGCATTCCCAGCTGGAGCACAAACAGTTTTTGAAAATAACACAGCAGCTGTGAGGACCACCAATTGGGACTCCTTCAGTGCTGCCTAGAAAATGTGTTTTCTTTCTCCACAGGTCCATTCTCATTCCCTCTGCTTCTGTATCACAGTTAAATTCTTAACCTCTTGAGTTCTCTAGGCAATTTCCAGTCTCTGATGCCCTTCCACTTCACTTTTGGTAATACTGTCAAATTGTTACTTGCATCTTTTTCAACAAAGCATGTTAAGAATGCTATGTAACTTTTCAGGGCAAAAATAGAGGGGCATGAGTATGTAAGAGCTCTGAACAGAGAAGAAAGGTATGAAATACTTACAAAAGGATAATGTTGAAGTTACTGAATATTATCACAGAAACATGATCTTGCTTTAACAGTATGGGCATTTAAAAAAAAATAAAACCACAAGTATAGCACTGCAGCATTTCCAGACTGCTTTGAAGCCTTTGATGCAGAGCCCCATCAAACCAATTAAGCTGGAAGTGCTATGATTTGGTATCAGAATACAGGCTAAAAGAGAGCTGCATAAAAAGGAAAGACCTGTGGGATGAAGGCAGAATGCTGCAGCCCTGAAATGTGACTAGGTGGATCCTGATGTGTTTGAAGGGCAAAAGTAACATTTATGAAAGCTAACCTAAGCTGGCCATGTTCTACAGCCAGTGACTGACTCCCTCAGCCTGTAGTATTAAATAAAAACACTTTAACATGAAGCACAAACCCATGAATATGAAGGGTAAAATGTTTGCATAAGGGTTGTGTGAAAGAGCTGTAATAAAGAATCAAATGCTGGTGATGGGCTTTAAATGTGACCCTGCAAATGCAGTTCCTTGATGTGTCACCAGAGGGGCTCCTAAGGCAGACGGAATTAGGAACTGCACTGCTCGGCCACCAGCACTGAAAGAAAACACAAAGAGTGGATGGACTAGAAACAATTGAATCATCTTTACCAGTATTAGTAAACTCAGTTAAGGAAGGGCTGAATGACCATACCATCAGCTCCCTTTATAAATTAGTAACAAAGCTGGGGTTTCACTTCCTGTTGGAAAGCAAAGATAAAGGTAAAATTTATCAATTGCACTGCCCTTTGTTTAGATTCCGATCACCTGAAAGGAGGTCTGGTTTTATGTTTGCACTGACACTTCTGAAGTCTTAAGCACATACTTTGCTTTACTGTAGTAATGAGATTAAAGAATCAAATAGAAATTATCGAACTAGGCAAAAATGAACTAGGTCTGGTATTCTAGCACTTAAAAGTATAAACAGTGAATGCTTCTAATCAAATGGTTATTACTGTGGAAAGGACTGAGGGAATTATAAAACCAACTAATAAATTAAAAAATCAACTGAAATTAATGTACTAACTTCAGAGATTTTATTTGTCTACACAGCAGAGGTGAGACAATCCCAGTAATTGAGTTGCACGTAACTATCTTAATTTCTACAAAGGAATTACAGTTCTATGAAAGAATTGTTTCCATAACTCTTCAAGTCAAATCCAGTAATATTCCACCAAACAATAAAATTAAGAAAAAATACAAAAGTTACTTCCAATCACTCACTCTTCCCTGACCTCCAAATGCAGCAAAAAATGAAAACAACCCTTTTTAGGTGAGCAGCCAGTAAGATGACTAAATAGCCATGTTTGCAGGAGTTGCCAGTGCTTTGGAAACAGTTTTACTATTCCATGTGAAAAAGGAAAAAAAACTCCATATGGCCACTTTAACATTGCATGTCAGCATAAACTATTGCTTAAGAAAAGAATCTGTTTCAGAGTAGTTACATTTTCCCTGATGAGTTGTTTCCCAGTGCCCAACAGACCTATGTGCAGATCCCACTGTGACTTTCCTCACCTGTCACCATTCTCCTGTGCCCAGCATGAGGGACTGGTGCCAGCAGTAACCAGCACAGTCAAACCTCACCAGGCCAACACTCTTCAATGGGGACGGGTCTACAAGTGAAGCCTGAGCAAGACTGAACAATCATTCAGTGACTTAAAGAGATGCAGGCCTGTGTTTCCTGATCCTTGTTCTAGTTTCCTTACAGCAGTGTAAGTCAGGAGCCCATCCACTGAAGTCAGCAGATTTACCTGAGTGTTCCTGCAGGGGTGACATGGGAACAGCACCAGCCATCCTGCACAGGACCCCCAGAGCATTTGAGCCTTCAGCTAAAGCTGTGCTCAGAGATGCCCCAGTGCCTTCAGCTGGGCTTTTGACCAGACCTCTGTACATCTGTGCAGCAGGATCAGGTTCTCAGAACAGCTGTAAAAATGCAGTTTATAGTCTGCTAAAATGCTGTCTTATAGGTTTTCCATTCTCTAAACAACTTTGAACGATTATCAAATGCTGCTAAAACACTGCAGACAGCTTCGTAATAATAAAAACCAAGAGCCAAGTGACTGCTACCTTCAACTTAAAAGCCAATTTTAGATTTTTTTTTATATTTATAATGGCAAAATTACTTTTCTCCAGTTTTATTAAATTTTCAATTGCACAAGCTTCATTAGCACATGCTAGGAAAAAAGAAGCTTTCAGAGAAAAGGGTTATGGATGGGTACTTCCATTGTGTCCATGTTTCCTGCAGCTACTCTCCTTATACAGCCTATAAAGGAAAGCTTCTGCAGCTCATTGGCGAGCTAAAGACTGACATTTAGAGTACTCATTATCACCTTCTATACAGTTATCTAACCACACCTCCCTTGAAGCCTACTAAAAATAAACTGAGTTGCTCAAAAGCCGAACTTTCTAAACTAAAGTTCACATCAAACTCCAAAATAAATACAATTTAATACAAAATTTTAGGAAAAAAAAACCCTGAACTTACTTAGAATTGCATTGATGCAATTGCCCGTGCTAGTAATTAGCTATTTCAGAGAGCTGTGTGTACCTTAAAATGACTCAATATATGATTTTCTCTAAACCTGGTTACAAGTACTGGAAAAAGAAAATACTGTCTCTACAAAGTGCTGAGTTCCTCTTGCAAGAGCCAATGTAAAAAATCAAGATGTTTAAAAAGCTTCTCAACATTTTGCAGGATAACACCCAAGAGAGGTTCAGAGACTCTGATAATCTTTATGAAAGAAACTGTTTCAGAAGTTACAACAGCTGTGACAGGGTGTGTTTCCAACACTGTCTTCTCTGAAGTCTTCTTTAAATGATGGCATCGTGTTCATCACTGTAACAGAAACACAGTAATTAATGTTCTGCACTACAAGCAACAGTAAACATGAAAAAGAGCCACCCTGCTGCTGCTGAGAAGGTAATTTTGTGAGCAGAGGACGCCTTGCTAGGAAGGAGTAAGGACACACTGATCTGGGAGTTACAGTCCTCTCCGAGCCAAGCCTGAAGTTAGTTGCACAGTTTTGTTTTGTCAACACTCCTCCAGCTTCACTGGCCTCATTAACAGCTTGCCTTTCACATGTCATTCATGTATTCTTACATCAGCTGTTGCTCAGGCCTGTTTATCCTATCTGTCTTACCTGTAACCAGCAGTAACAGTTAATCAAAGCCACTGCACAAGCTCAGCAGCAGGTTCCCTTTGTTTGGAAGATGCTGTTAGTATGAATTTTACAATATCCATTCACAAACACCACTCTGGGTAAAGGTGCAGCAGGGACTGGCTTCATTCAATGACCAGTAAGGAGGAGTCAAGATGGAGAGATAAAAAGGCCTGAACACCAGTACCCCAAACAGGTCTAATGACATCACCTCACCTAAAACAAGCTTCTTGACTGAGATGGATGACACTTAAGGAGGAAGAGAAAAGCAACCTAGTTCTTAAACTAAATGTGGGTGAGTCCTGAAGCCTGGAGTAGAGCTGAGCATAAATAGCAAGTGAGATGGTAAGATAAGAAATTGGTAAGGATAAGAAACTTTGATTAGAATTCACTATAAATTAATGGCAAGGGGGCAGAAAACACCAAAGAATGAATAGACACAGTCTAGGAGAAAGAAGAAATCTTGCAAACTGCAGGAAGTTTTAATGAAATGTTAACCATTCATAGACTTGCTAAAAGACAAGGATCCTTTTAAAAATAAAATTTAAAAAATTATTTTATATAACAGATAAGAGAAAAAATGCACAGAAGAGAGGCATAATACTAATGAGGAATGGCAGAAGTGGTGAAAGACAAAATATCAGAGTTAAATCTCTTAATGATATTAATACAATATACATTAAACAAATGTATCAGAGTTCATTCTACCCATTTGGTTTTCCTTTTCCCCCTCAAGAAAGTAATAAATGGCCAAGAGACAACCCCTTAGGAACTTACATGGTTCTGTACTGAATGCCTCTTCTAGAGTGGTAAGTTTTGCATCCAATGTAGAGAATGACTAGGACTCCAAGAGTCAGTACAATGCCACCTACAAAACTGCCCACATCAAATCTGGAGGTTTTGACTACAACAGCCTCTGATTTTGATGTGGCTGAAAAGAAAACAAAAGGCACATTTTACAGAGCTTGCAAAATTGTGTTTTCAGGGACTACTCTACATTCTGCCCTCCCCACTGATTTATCACCTAAAGACCCAATTAGACAAACTTAACCAAGATCAACTGACAAGATACAAGCCAAACAAACAAACATAGGGCTCTGGTTTTAAGTGCCATATTCTGGTGACATGGGCACAGCTGATCCAACTGCTTGCTGTTTCTGAAAGACCAACTGCTCCTTCTTTCCAACTCCCTTTTTCTCCCTGCCTTTTCTCTCCCCTCCTTCTACACATGGAGCTCCTGCCCTTCTTGGCTAGTTCTAGTGTTTTTCATATCCTCCATGAGCCAATTTAACTCACTAAACTGGCCTGAAATGAACCCAAGCATAAAAGGAAGCTGCTTTTAGTCAGATGAGCATACTGAGTCATCCTGCAAGAGGGGTCCAACAGCCACCAAGTCCGTCAGTGTAGTTACATGGTGGGAGCAGAACACTTGGTGGCAATGAGCTGTTGGGAATGCTTTACCTTGCCTCATGGAATTTGTACCCTCACAGTCTCAAGTGAGATCAGCTCTGCAGCCTGACACAAACATTGACACAGACAACATGACCTCAGATAAACCCTAGCTGTTTCACTGCTAGAACTGGTTACATCTGCTACAAACTCCCACCTAAAGACCAGCCTGTGCCCAGTTCTATTTGTACTTGCTACATACATTGTTACATGATCAAGTTCTTCTGGTGACACCTTCACCTACCCAATGATGCTTCACTGATATGTGAGCACTCCTGATGTATTTAGAAGTGCAAGCATGAAGTGATGGGAACACAGCCAAGTACAAGGAAATACTGAATTCTACACTCACTGTTTTTGTATTATCAGGTACAGTTAAACTGTATTTGACAACTTTTACCTAAGGGGTGACTCATACACAGTCATGCTCTATTCTCTATAGGGGTAACATTCATCACATTGCTAACTGAACTGAGTCTTTTTACCAAGCCAGTAGACATATTCTGAGATACAGGTCAGCTGTGAAAAAGGAAGTATTAGAGATGAGCTCAAATACACTGCAGAAAGGAGAGCTGAACACGTATTCAAAATTGAGGCTTTCTCCTTTACATTGCTGATCTCCTTGCTGGTGGCTGCTGGATAAGACCACTTGCACTTCTTTTCCCTAAATCTGTTAGGCTGAGTCCTAAGTAAGCAGAGCGCTCAGAGCAACATTACTGTATCCAGCTTATTAATGAATTCCTACTTTAGTCTTGATTTTCAGCATGCAAATACCTTCTTTCTTCTTATTTTTTTACACTGCTGTAAATCTAACTGTTCTACAACCCACGTGAACATGCATCCAAGCCTTTATGAGCTTCCTGAACTGTGAACTCACCTGTTACAGAAGTGGAGGAAGTCTTAGAAGTGGTCACCACTGTAATGTTGGCTTGTGGCGATGTGACTGGTGAAGCTGTGGTGGGTGTCACTGTCTGGCTGGTTTTGGTGGGCTGAGTTGTCAGGATCACAGACATGGTGGTGGTGGTGTTGGGCTGACTGGTACTGCTCAGATGAGTAGCGCTGCTGGACACACCTGGGAGATTTTTGTGATACCACGTAGAAAAATTCATAAAAATAAACAACTGTACACTCATTGAGTAAGACCACATTTATCATGCCCAAATAGAACGAGAGTAACAATGAAAGTGGCATTGCACAGTATCCAGGCTTGCACACAGACTTTCCTTTGGGAAGCCCTAACTTCTGATTTCTGGGCCTCAAGGTCAAGAACTCTTTAAAGGAAAGGCTATAAAGAAAACCTGGATAATATATGATGACTTTTAGGTGAGTGAGCTTTTGTTTTTTTTTTTTGGTAACAACCCAATTCCATAGAATCATGCCTAACTTACAATATGTTAAAATGCAATAAAATTCAGGATCAAGAGTGACTTTCTATTTGAAGTGCCTACTTTTTCAGACAACAAAGCTTTTCTGATAAGAACAGGGTTTGCATGAAAACACCACCCCCCAATTTTAGTAATGATTTGATCTTTAATTTGCTTTTGAACAAAGCACCTAGTAATGCTACTAGGGTTCCATATACATTAAAACTTACTACAGAGAATTCTGTATTTATGTGGTAAGGCTAAAACATTATGAAATTTCAACTGAAGGAAATGTACAGCTTAAGTTATTTATTTAGTCTTGCCAACGTTAAAACAAAGGCTGGAACGCTTTTTCTCAAGTTTCATTGATGTACTGTCTTTTCCTTTACTTTTACCTAACACTTCCCCTTCCCTCCTCAGAAAATACTAATGAACTGTTCAGAATAAAAACACCATGATACAAAACTCAAGAATAATAGAAATTGCTATTTATAGCAAAATCCTTAGAACTTTCATGGAAGGCAGCCAGATAGAATAACTGTAAAACAATTACTTATTTTTCTAAGAAGGAACTAACAAGAAACATGAGTCTGTTATGCAACTAACATTTCTCTAAACAGACAGTAGAATGTTTTCTTGAAATTGTCTAAAATTAGAATAACTGAAGGATAGTTTCATCTCAATTCCAGAGTAATGCTGAAACTCAACTTCTGCCTTTTTTTTAATACAGCACTTAAAATGCTTCTGTAGAATAAAATTTGTGTTGTGTAAAACATGAAGAGCTACATACAAAACTGTGTCTTTGCTAAGATTTAAGTATCACAGCTTCCAGTGCTGATATGAGCATCAAAAACTTAAAAAACCTCATCAATATAACAATGTATACATGCAGAAAGTAACTAGCCTACACAAAACTTCTGAGACATTTAGCATTAAAACTACTGAAATAGCAAAATACAGACTCCTTTGTAAATGTTATTTGTTTTCCTGTTCTTTATGTTAATAACTGTATTGTGCCATAAACCCAGAAAACCCTTTGAAATGAGCATTCATTGAGGTGGAACAATTGGAACACTATATTAATTTGCTTACCTTGTTACAATTATGAAAATTCAGCTCCTTTATGAAGCATGCATAAAATACATCAGATAAAATTCAGGGCATATTTTAATACTGACAGGTAAAACTCCCTAAAGACACAATAATCCATAAATATCAAATGGTTCTCATTGTAGGAAGTAAGCAAGGAAATTCCCACATGGAAACCATCTACAGTTACATGACATGGAACCACACCTGGCAAGTACATTCCTAACATAAGTGATACCAAAGAAGGACAAATCTGGATACAAGTGTCAAGCAGTTTCCTGTAGGCTGTTTTTGAGCCGAGATTCCGGGTGTTAAAGAGCCTTCTGTTTCTGAGCAATACAATGGCTAACTGTTAGATATGCAACATTATAAAATGATGTTACACAAAGCTGGGACTCATTCCATGGGTATTAAATTACCCTACACAAAACCTGAGTCATGACGAAAAAAATCCAAGCATCTATGAGGAATTTCAGCACATTTGCACATTACTTTTTTCCCCCTCTCTTTTCTAGGAGCAATCTTTTTTTTTTTTTACTTAATCAAGATTACAGCCCTTGGTGATGTAACTTTAACAGTAAAATCTGTCTAATATCTAGACCTATCTTTCATGATGTATTTGGCATCAGTAATTTCAAAACATCATTGGAAGGCTACCTGAGGCAGGTGGAGAATTTGGGAAGCTGACATGAATCAGGCACGAATCTGTTCTTCTCCATCTTTGAAAAATCTTACCCGTACTATTTTACAGAGTAAAGATGAAAGAGTATTTGCTAGCAAACTCTGTCCTTTTATCTTTTATTTCCCTAATTACTTTCCCCCCAAAAGACCAGCTGGGCTTCATCCAAAACTACACTAAACAAACCCTGACTGCCTGAGTTAACTTTTTATTATTTAAAAAGGATGCATGCCAGTAATATAGTTCAGGTTTATGAGACTTTGCTTTTAAAAGAGACTATTTTACATAGTTTGCTACCTGTGTTTAACTGTTAAATAACTATGCTATAATCATCAATAAAAAAACATATATGGCATATGGATAAGAATCTTTAGCAGCACATGGTCCTACTCCCTTAGTGTTCTAACTCAACAAGAATGAGCACAAAACTCAAATTGCATAAGCACTGTGCTAACATGCAAGATTATTATGGAATGCCCTTCCTAAAATAAATACTTTCTCTTGCATGGAAAATGATTGAATGAAACAGACTTTTGCTTCCTTCACAAAGAGCTTCCTTCCTCCCCCTTCCCCTCCCCTCCAAAAAAAATTATGGCAGAGACTTTAATCAAAATTAAATAAGTACATATACCCACTCGTCTTTATTCTGAAGAGGTTGAGAGAGGTAATCAAAATACATGAACATTGTATTACAATCTATGACATTTCTAATGAGGAAAAAAAAAGACAAAAGAATGGGAAACCTTGCAAAGTAAGACACAGCTATCTGTTAAATTTATCCTATGCCTAGCAGTAAAGGGCTAAGGCCTCTTTCTATTGTTATTATCCAAAACTAGCAAAACTCAGATCTTTCCAAGAAACCTGCAAGGGCTGGAGCAGAAGTTAGAAGGAGCAGAGGGTGGGTGAAATACTGTGGCATCACACATTTAGGGGATGGCCATAAGGCAAGAAGGAGATTACAGAAATCTCTGGACTTTCCAAGTTAGACATGCTTGAACTGCTAACACTGCAGGCAATGGAATGAGACACTGCACCACTTGCTTGCTATCAAAAGAATGGCTTTTGCAAAGGTGGTTTTTTTTTTTCTTCCAGTGAGCATTTTATCCTTAAATGAAAAAAATAAGCAACTTCTGAGTGTGGTAGCTCAGAGCTTATCTGGAAATTACAGAGACAGAATATAAGAGTTGTACTGGAAATGAAATGACAGAGCTGGGACTTTATGATCAGCATAAAACTCCACAAACACACAAAGCATCGTAAGCAGACACAACATTTCTGCCCTGCTTTCACATGGCTCTTAGCACAAAGGGGCCCCAGTTTCTAGAACTAGCTTCTCTCAGATGCAATATTCTATCTGTGCATCATAGCCTGCATTAACTCTTATGCAGTCCTTACTAATGCAGTGAAATCTGCCGGTGCAAGTTCTTCCAAAAGATGAATGTTTTAACTCCCTTTTTAAACTTATTTACAGTTGTTCTGTGGGTTTCCAGGTTGTGAAGGAAATAAGGTAGTGCTAGAGCAATGAAAATACATTCATGACAAATTGTTCCACTTGACTGATACTGGCTTAAATGGCATTACATTGTGCTATGAGGTCTCTAAGAATTATTTTCTATGGTATTAGGTGCCATGAGGTCATAGTGAGGTGAGAGTCAGTCTCTTCTGCCATGTGTCAAATGAAAGGACAAGAGGAAATGGCCACAAGTTGTGCCAGGGGATATTAGAAAAAAAATTCACTGAAAGAGTGGTTAGGCATTGGAATAAGTTGCCTATGGAGGTGGTGGAGTCACCATCTCTGGAAGTGTCCAAGAGAAGCCTGGATGTGGCACATGGGGATATGGTTTAGGGGTGATCATGGTGGTGCTACATTGATGGCTGGACAGATGATCTTGATGTTCTCCTCCAACCTTGATGATCCTGTGATTCTATGAGTCTTATGTAAAAGGAAATGGAGTCCTACTCTTGAAAGTCAAGCTCCCAGGATTTCATTATACCCTAAATCTGTTTATTGTGAAATAACATTAAACAGATATGCACCGTTTGCATAACAACCTACCTATTCATCTTTACTTCATGAAAATGGAAGAAGTTTGCTTAAAGATGAAGAATAAACATTTAAAAAAACCCAACTTCTTGCAATCCTTCCTCGAAGTTAAATTTTGATTCCTGTGTTTAAATGGCACCACAAATGTAATTACTGATGAAGTATGGTACCTAAATTTGAAAAACAATATAGCTTCTTTTCAGAGTTGGTTTACATGTTGCTTCCTAGCCTTAAAATGGTAACACCTATCTCAAATACTCACTTTTGATAGCCTTTTCTTTAGGATTTGGTATGATCAGGGTTAGGTTTGGAACTAACTTCTAGGTTCATAGTAATGAACAGACACATACCTCCTGTAGATGTTGCTGTAGATTGTGTGGATGATGCAGTGACAATGGGTGAGCTGCTATTGTCTTCAAGGGGAAAAAAAAAAGAAACAAGAAAATCAGTGTTATTCATTTTAATTTTAACATACTGTAATTAAGGTACCCACAACACAATACTGTCCTCAGGGTATCTGTGCCTGGAGACTAGAGCAGAGAATAGTCCATCCCAAAGCAGATGGTTTTTATCCCTCTGCAAAATGTTTCCAGATCTCAGTGCCGCAAGAACATAGTTAACACTGTATGCAGAAGTACCCAAATGGTCTGCATCTGATTCTTTACACATCCTCTGTTTGTCATCTGCCACTTCTATGTCATGCTTTATTCCATTTGCTGTAAAACAGCCATAACTGTCACTAACTTTCTTAACCTTCTTATGCACTACGGGGGCAGGAGGACAGCTTTGTATTTTTATTCCTCTCTTTCAGTTCCATTTTCTGTCCCTTGATCTTTTCCTTCATTTTGTTGTATCTCTGTTGCAAACTGGGATGACACTGGGAATATACTGTAGTTAAGTAGGGGCAGACAGATACTCTGAGAAACATCTTACTGCATACTTAAGTTTGCTACACAAAAAGGGTCCTAAGAATGTACCTGTTTCCAGAAATAAAATGCAATCTAGCCTTAGTGGGTTTGCCTTTCCTTTGTTTCACTTCTCCTTTTCCAGTTCTCTTTTTTTTTTGTCCCTCCTTCCTCCTCATGGTCCTCCTTCCTACTTCTAGGTTACTCAGGCACTCTGCCACTCACTTCTGTCTTCATTGCTGCATCCCTCTTCTGTATTTCTCATCAATTAAGTGTCCTTTCCTCCTGGCAAAGATCTACTGGGCTGTTCCTGGAAGTGCCACAGCCCAAAACTCCCTCCCTTCATTCTGCACTGTTGTAAATCCCCATTCTATGACCATCCTTTTCTCTGAAGTAAGTCATCTTTTACAGCACCCTCCCACACTGGCAGGGTCATGTGCCCTGCAGCAGCTTTTCAGCATGGCTGAAAAACAAAGCATATAACCTCAGAGATTAGGAGGAGAGCAACAGAGCTACTGCAGTCAAGAAGCAGACCTACACCTATTTCCTTTGAATGGATCTGCTGTTCTTACCACTGAAAAAGGCTAGGCTAAAACTCTTTGCAATTGCACAGATGTAATGAGCAAGAAAATATGCCAAATTTACATCTTCACTCCAAAAAATGCTGGGGGGGGGGAAATTACAGAGGGAATTACTTTGCTTTTTCTTTGCCAATCACAGCCAAGTAGCCCCCCACACTGTGTACTGCACACTCAACATTTACTGACATAACTGGGACATTAAATTGCAGACTTAATTGCCTTTGAGAAATGGTCTATGATTTTACAATTACAAACACATTCTTTCTTGCATTGTTGACTTTTATCCCAGCATAAGCCATGGATATGCCTGGGGTTAAATCTTTTCCACACAGGCCTGATACTGTAACCAGAACACATCTTGAGTTTTCCCCAGGTTCTAAGTGCTTACTTCTGCAACCCTGGGGCAGCTCTGGATGTGGACTGCATGTTCATACAGGTAAAAAGAAGCCACATCTACTGCCTGGAATTTGGGTGTGAGTCAGTATTGCAGTTAACAAAAGGCAGAGTGAGTTAATGAGCAGAGCATTGCTGGCCAACAGCAAATGAGATGACTGAAGTACTACAGGGCAAAAATGACTCAAATGAAAAAATGCCTTGCCTTTATCTGAAGATCACTGAATTCTAACCTAGCAGACTTCGTGGTTTTCATTTTAACTGTAAGTTGATGTTGCCAGGTGTTTCTAGTTCTATATACAATATTTTCCCATTTTATTTCTCCTCTCCCTGTTGCTCTGAGGGACCCAAGGATATGAGAATTGAATTGTGTTCCCCTTAAATATCTTTAGTTGTCCCAGAATAGATATGACAATTGGAGTATCTCCCTTCTGCCCTACAGCTGCTTACTATTCAATAAAATAAAGGGCAAATTATTACAACACAGTTTAAGGAACACAATAATACATATAGCTTTTCTTGATGCTACTGAGGAGCAGCAACAGAAATGTTAAAAATACTACCTGGCAACCTATTGCCTGGAGTCGGAGTAGTGCTGTTCATGTCTTTAGTTCTGTTCATGTCTTCATTACCTACATTAAAAAACGCAGGAATAATAAAATCATTTTAGGTGGAAGAAGGAAAAAAGGTATAGCATATCCCACTTGCATGGGCATATAAATGACTAATTTACCATGGACAGGAGTCAGTCATAACGATGATATAAAAGCATGTTAGCACAACAGCCTGCTCTGAGCTTATTAAAAGTGACATCACTTATACTATCCAACCACCAAATGAACTGGAACTCCTCCCATCCTTTGTATCTTCTCCATCACCCCCATCCCAAGTTTTCATCTTCTTTGAGATGAAATGAGACCAAAAGAGACAAAAAATAAGGCACTTTCCTTCAGTAATAACATCTGACCTGCATCACCTACAGCAGAAGAGAAAGACCTCCTCACTTAATGCTGTGAAGTTTGCCGGGCCTTTTCAGGCAGATAGGTGCTTGCTCTGGCCCTACATGGACATCATGATAACACAATTTGCTCCACTAAGAAATTACATTATTCAGTTTGGGACTGAGGGCACGTTAATGCATCCAGTGAACGTTTGGCAGATCGGGAATGGGACTGAGAAGGATCACACCTCCAAAGAAGTGGTAAAATTTAAAGATAAATGGGAGAGAATGAATAGACTGACATCCACACACATACAAGAGGATCAGTTGTGGATTCTGACTTTGACAAGCAGTTTAGTTTTGATCACCTAATATTGTGTAAAATACAAGCAAGTAACCTGAACTGAGTATCACAGAAATTGGGCATTTTCTTTGTGCTTACAAAACTTCAGCCAAGGTCTCAAAATGGAGAGGTTTGCAAATACAAATGGCAAAGTAACATTGTATCTCATTCCTGCAATATCAAGACCGAGGGCAGCACTGCAAAGTAAGTTACTGTTTAATTAGGGAGCTTAGGGAAAACAAACAAACAAAGAATGGAACACTGCTAAATTAAGCTTCATCAGAGAGAAGCCAGTCCTGCAAAAAATGTTTTACATCACAGCAATTCCCCCACATTAAACAATGATCTGATTGGGAAAGCTAAACCACCACAAAACTGACATTATGTCCCTCTTCAACAGCACACAATGTTTTCTTCTGCAGAGGAAGTTTTTAACCAGCAGAAAGGGCTCAGTATATAATTAGCTGAAAGAGAGGGGCAGGAAATAGAAGTGGAAGGTACAACTGTATTAGTTTAGTTCAGATCAGCTTTTGAGGACCTTATCTAGCTTAAAAGATGCTTATTTTTTTTCATTCTTAAACACTGGTAAGTTTCTTAGTTTGAATAACATGCATTGGCTCCAGAATACAAATACTCCTTAAATGGGGCTTTGCACAAGCATATGCCACATTGGAACATATGGCAGTGAATGGGACAAGGGAGAACATCTTAAAAGAACATCATAAAATTATACTATTCCCAAAGTGTTCTCTATCCTGAGACTGTGCCTTTGAATTTGAAGCTGCATGTATTACTGCAGCAGCAAGGAGGAGACTTCGAATGGAGGCAGAAAGCACTCCCAGGTTAAACAAAGCAAAAAGCACCAAGTTTTTATGCAGTTATGGCTCTGAGAAGTAGAACCTCTCATCCCAGACCACAGGCTTCACAGTTCAGCTGTCCCAAAGCAAACAGGGAGGGGTTCTGCCCTTCTCCAGGAAGCAGAAGTGCAAGGGTTAGAAATCCACACTGACCCAGGTGTAGACACACACGGATTGGCACAGGAAGAACAGGGGAGAGAGCCAGCAGCCAGCTGCAGCATCCTGTGCACGAGCAGAAGCAGAGCTCTTGGGGCCACAGCATCTGCTGCAACACTGGGCCGATGAATCTTAAGCAGAGAAACTCTGTGCTGAGCTTTACTCTCCTTGTGACCCAGAAGAGAGGGGATGGAAAGAAAGGATCTCCTGTTTTCATTTTTCACGGTTAAATGGAACCAACACAAGGATATACCCAACTTAACACTGGATCAGAGCACCACATACTGGAAAAGGACAGAGATGTGGGATCAACATGATTTTTGTCCGACAACCCTGTTTTGCTCTGTTTAAGGTCGGGCACAGATGCAGTTAAAAAACCACAGAACTGTGGCTGGCTGGGGTGTATCTGAAGGCAACTGTGCTTCCTGTGAAAGCCCCTGTCAGAGTCTGGCATTTTGAGTGCTTTCAGGGCCTCTTGTGGTTTTGTTGCTCTAGTGCGTCAAAAGTCACGAACAGGAGACAATTTGGATATGCAAACTTTCAAATGGGCAAAATCAGTCCAGTTATTCCAGTTTTATAGCTGGAATTGGGCTTTCTGAAGTGGCAGAGACTGAAGATTTGTGCTTGTGTGTTAAACAAATACATACAGGGTGAGTGATAGGGATAGCTCTGATACTTGCTAAAAATGAAAAGGACAGGATGTTAAATGGACTTGATTTTGCCAGGTCCTGCAAAAGTCAACACAGTAGATAACAGTAATGCTTGGAATCTGTAGTCTCCAGCTTAGACACATACCAAATTACTATTCTCCATAGCTGAACTCTGGTAGAAGAAACCTACACAAATGAATAGCAATAGTCATTCAACTACCTGTATGTGACAAAGGTCAATTTGCTCACTCCAACTGTCACATAAAAGATAAACTAATTCCTAAGTACTCATACACTTTATGGCTTGTGTAGCTGAACTTTATGCTGCAAGAAATGCTCGTATATAAACTCATTTTTACTAAGCTCAGCTTTACATATTCATTCTGGGGACGTGTCAGAAGTCTCATATAAAACTCTCTGGGCATTTTTTCTTTTCAAGCTTAATGCATAGCAGGCACAGAGAGAGTTTTATGCCGAAGTCATTCTACGGTTGTTGGTTTAAAACCCCAGAAGTACAGAAGCACTGACAATGTGCAGTCCATCAGAAAGATCATCCACTTGCTCAGTAATCTCTAAGAAATCCAGATGAGGAAGAGTTGAGGTGCTGGAACAGTTACAGCGGAGATGTTAGAGGAATATGAATATAACCTCTCATAAGAGAAGATGATACACTAAAATCAAAATATCATGCCTGTTTTCAGGCCTGGAGGCTGCTGCTGCCCATTTTTTTACTGTGAATAGTTTTGTATACAAGTAAGGTCTTGGGAGATGTCACTACCTTTTCCCAAAACAGCAGGAAGGGGGTGTGGGCCACTTCTGACAGAGAGAGGGGATTCTCCTTACTCAGGTACCAGGAAGTCAGATGGATTTTACATATTAGTGGGAAGGATTTTTTTCTAAACCATATTATTTTGGTTATGTTTCTTCCACTGACTTGACTGACACATAGAAATAAACTGTCCAGCAGAGTAAAAGAGCAGCATTATATTGAAATAACCAGTCTGCACAAAAATATTAACCAGAGTGAGAACACATCTACTGCCACTTTCACTTTTTGCATATCAAAGTATTTGATGAGGCTCACACTTCCTCCTGTAGTGTTGATTAGGTAATCACAAACTTCTGCTGAAATCAACACAAATCTCAGCAGTACTTTCTGGNAGCTACTTCAACAGATACATTAAACTGAGCCTTAAAAGGGCACGATTTCTTTCAACGTATCATAATTGAGCTCCAGACAACCAATTCACATACAGAGGAAGGATTACATTTGAGTTTCAGGAGTTAGACGAGATCACCCCTGTCCCAGGAGACAGCAGTGACTGTACTCTGAGTTAAATCACCACATGCACTCAGGAAGCAGCATGATAGAAGACAGATCAGTGCAATCTTATAGCATGTGAAATGACAGGCTATTGTTGTCAAATGGAAGCCATAAGATCTTGGCAAAGCAATAAACAGGTTACCTGTTAACTCCTTTTAAAAAGAACTTGCCCTTCTTTTTGGAAGGGTAATTAAAAAGCTGCTTGCATTCCTCATTCTATTTTTTTAAACCAATTTATATTACAACTTCACCAGATTAAACAACAGCATATTAACACTGCTGGACTGAGATTCCTCAGCAGTATTTACAGCACGTTAATTCCGGTACCCATCATCTTTTCGCTTCTTTACATTGGAAAATTATGTGGCACCCTATGGGACAGTCGTCTGAACAGGCAACTCCAGCAACTCAGACCTTTATATTTCTCGGTTCATTTCAGCGTCTGCCAACGCTGATCCCCTGACTGTGGTGTTCTGAGCCCGGGCACAAGGCTGTGCATTTGCTAGAAGCGGCCACTACAAAGGGGCACTGCTGCGAGCGCCTGCCAGAAGCGCGACAAAGCACAGCGGCTGTCCCATCTGTCCCGTCCGCACCGCCACATGAGCCCGAAGCCCCTCGCCCCGGAGGGGGCAGGGAGCAGCCCTTCCCAGCCCGGCCCAGCCGGGGCTCCCCCGTGCCCCCGGCCGGACACGGCGGCTCCGAATCCCGGGGCGCTCCGACATCCCTGCGGGTGGGCGCACCCCCAACCCGAACGCTCCCCGGGGGATTCTTCTGTAATTGTTGTTCCTACTTAACAAACTTCTCGAATATTTACTCCTCCTCCCCGTTTCTGTCACAGCTCCCGGACACGCCGGCCGTGCGACCTCGGCTCCCGCCGCCCCGGCCCATCCCGCAGCCCCGCCCGGGGCGCTCGGGGGCAGCCAGGGCGCGGCCCCGGCCCCGCTCCGGCCACCAGCGGCGGGACGAGGCCTGGGCCGGCCCAGCNGGGATGCCCTCTCTCTCCCCGTTCTTCCAGCATTTTCCGGCAGAAAACGCTGCCGTACCCGTAAGGGGAGACTAGCGGGCGGATAGATGCGTGTGCCTCACCAGGTGCTGCAGAGGCGACACCCGAGTGGCGCTTTGTGAGCACCTGTGGAAACAGGGCCGAGCTCCAGGAGCGCCGCCTGCGAGCAGCGCTCACGGCTGGTGATGTCGGGCTGTCTGTTTTCCAAACACCATTCAACATCTGCCAGCAGAGCCTCAACTGCGTGGATTTATCTCCCTTGTTAATCCTATCCACCTAACCAACACCTGGATTCACTGCCGACTCCTTCCCGAGGTGCCCCGGCTCGGTCCGTGTGCGTGCTGCTGACTGTCGCACAGCCGCTGCTGTTGGAGGCTCTTAAGTCACCAGCGCTAATGCCGTGGAGGCATCCTGAAATTTCCCGATATACTTGGAAAACTGTGAAACCGACTGCAAAGACGATAGGGAAAAGTGAAAGGGAATAACCATGCTCAGTTATTTCAGATCTTTCCTGAGTACTTCTAACAGAAAAGTGGTATTGGGAATTTATTTTTCAAAGGGAATTTGTTAATATGTTCTTAAGAGTGAAAACAGCTTGAAAAATACTTATCAGAGGAAAGAGCTAGTTTTAATTTGAATAATTAAGGATTAGCAGCAAAGCCACAGTGGAATATTTCGCATGAACATTTATGTTCACTGCAGCACAACCGTGTTCCCGTGTAAAGCCACACATCTGAGCCAGAGAGGTTGAAGTGCCTCACCTGAGAGCTCACAGACACGTTGTGAAGCTCTGCTCGGGTAAAACCTAGTTCGCTTCCCTGCAGGCAGACGTGCTTACTTAAGTCTCAGCAAGCAAATAGTGAATTAAAATGGTGAATAAATATTTTATCCTTTTTTAATTCTAGCCTAATTAGGCCCCTCAGTCTGCATTCAGTGAAAATAGGTGCATGCATTATACTTCCAGCATTCTCTTATGCCTTTGTTCTGCAGAGCTTTTTGTGTGGTTTTCTTGACCGAGGTACCCAAGGATCAGTATGCACCTTTTTACTGTGAATTTTCTGGGCTGGTCCTCCAAAGCTTATCTTTATGATGGCTGTAGGACTAGTATCTTCAGCTAGCCTAATTCCAGAAAAGCTTAGAAGTACTAGTAATCCATATGTTACTAAGTATAATGGCCTCAGGTTACAGAGGCAAAACCTATGATGAGAAAAAAATGGTATTTTATCAAACTAACCTACATTTAAAGGATCTCTATATATAAGATATACCTTTGTCTTTAATATATCTAAGTCTTTCAGCTCTTGCACAACTCCAGTGAACATTAGGCTTAACTAGATGGCAAACAATTTATNTTTGAATAATTAAGGATTAGCAGCAAAGCCACAGTGGAATATTTCGCATGAACATTTATGTTCACTGCAGCACAACCGTGTTCCCGTGTAAAGCCACACATCTGAGCCAGAGAGGGTGAAGTGCCTCACCTGAGAGCTCACAGACACGTTGTGAAGCTCTGCTCGGGTAAAACCTAGTTCGCTTCCCTGCAGGCAGACGTGCTTACTTAAGTCTCAGCAAGCAAATAGTGAATTAAAATGGTGAATAAATATTTTATCCTTTTTTAATTCTAGCCTAATTAGGCCCCTCAGTCTGCATTCAGTGAAAATAGGTGCATGCATTATACTTCCAGCATTCTCTTATGCCTTTGTTCTGCAGAGCTTTTTGTGTGGTTTTCTTGACCGAGGTACCCAAGGATCAGTATGCACCTTTTTACTGTGAATTTTCTGGGCTGGTCCTCCAAAGCTTATCTTTATGATGGCTGTAGGACTAGTATCTTCAGCTAGCCTAATTCCAGAAAAGCTTAGAAGTACTAGTAATCCATATGTTACTAAGTATAATGGCCTCAGGTTACAGAGGCAAAACCTATGATGAGAAAAAAATGGTATTTTATCAAACTAACCTACATTTAAAGGATCTCTATATATAAGATATACCTTTGTCTTTAATATATCTAAGTCTTTCAGCTCTTGCACAACTCCAGTGAACATTAGGCTTAACTAGATGGCAAACAATTTATTTGGGAACATCCTAATTAAAATTGCTTAACTCGTGTACCTGCAGGAAAAGAGTAGTAAGGATAGATGGAACAAAGAGCAGTCACAGGGTTGTGGGAGATAACCATGTAGCTAACCTAGAGCTGATGAGTTAGTGGGCACTGAGGCACAATTGTACAGGATCTTTGCTGTGTAAAGGCAGAGATGCTGGAAGCTCTTGTGTCCATTGCTTTAGTGTGGTCTCGTTTCATTTTGGTATTTGTTGTTCTGTGGGAGGTAAATTTCTGGCAAAGTGTTGGGGTAGCTGGAAGTTGTTCCTACACTGAGAAGGAAACATTCTGGGAAAACTTAGTAGCTGAGTAATCATGCACTCTGGGTACATGATGTAAATAATGATTTCCCATATAGATTCCCACATAAAGGTAAGATTGGTGAGAGGACTCTTTTCTCCCCCCAATTTTGTATGATATCCAGTGGCAGGGAGCAGTGAGAATGGGTGCTGAGGGTAACCACAGGAGCTCACCTGGTGCAGTTCCACAGGACCTGAACAGGGCAGGACTGTGATAGTGACAGGGTCCACCAGCAGCCCCAGTCAAGGTGATGATCCTGGTCCTGGGACTTCAGTTGGGAAAGAGCAGCAGGAGAGGGCTTAGAAACAAGGCTATGTCATAAGTCTAATGTCATTCCAGAGGACATAAGGCTACCACCTTTGTAAGACCGGAGTCCCTTTAGCAAAACCAGTCTCTAAATCAGGACAGCTGGGGACAGGCACAGCTGTGCTGCAGCTCAGGCAGGGACTGAAGAGCTGCTGGGTGAATAAGCAGGTGCGTGGAGGTCACAGGTGAGGTTGGTCAGGGCTTGTTATTACCAGTTTAGGCTTGCCAGAGCGCTCAGAGCCCTGACAGGAACTGCCCCAAGGCAGCTCATTCAGCAGTACAATCTGACCTCTTAGAGGAATGTCCTTGATGGGTAAGAGTTGTTCTTTCCTTGTTGAGGTAGACGTGTAACTGCTAGGACATTCACATAAGGATTGCAAATTAAAGCCTCAGAACAGAATTGTCAAAAACCTAACACCCTAAACATCTCAGATCCATTTTATCCATGAGATGATAAAATGGCTTTGGGGAGATGGCGAAGGTGAAACAAAACAGGTCCAGTATAGGGTTAACTCACAAGGATGATCAATGAAAAACCAGAAACACACAGCCTGAGGAAGGTAAACTATTTTTATTCACATGTGAAACCTAGTCCTCAGGAAAGACCTACAAAGGCAACCCTAGGAACCTGAAATACAAATTCCAGTCACTATTCAAAACTGTGGACTCAGATCAGTAAAACATTTATGAGCACTGTAGTTTTCTGTACATCTCATCAGCTAGTAACCCATTGTTGTGCCATGGAAATTCACTTCTATAGTCTGTCATCTCTCCTAGCTGACATACTTGATGAGCTGTCTTATTTTCTTAAGGAACATTAATTTAGTTTACAACCAGAGCAGTCACTCCTAGCCTGTAATTAGCCTGATGTCTGCTCTGTACAGATCCTGTTTTTAAATGAATTTTTGTTTTCCATCCCAAAATGCCTTATTCCAAACATAATAGATGACACCTTGCTTCACATCCCATGTAATTTTTATATTCTTAGACATTGGAGTTAGAGCAACACCAGTTGCTCTACTACTGCTTTGCTAGTTTACAACAAAGTATTTCAATCAGGAAAAGACAAGAACATGCAACATGCTTTGCTGAAATACTAGCAAGGACAGCTTTAATCCTTGCTTCTTGGCAATGCAAAGTTAACCCTTGAGCTTTGTAGAAGGAGAGATAAGAGCACAGATTGACCAAAGTGTCAATCTCCTTAATCCGGACCATTAGCAAATCTGGGTTTCTTCACACAATTTTTTTTGTAAGTAAGGAATTAAGTTCTAAATTATATTGACACAACCAGGATGAGCCATATTTTTTTTAAGCATCAGTGCCCAGGTGAAGCATTAGCACCTTACAGCATCCATTGCTAAAACTATCCTGACTTTCTTACCAATCTGTTGGTTTGCCTTTGCATTATTACAATTTCATCAGCTCAAAAGAGCCTGAGCCCTAGTTCTGGCCTTTGCAGGTCATGCATGACTGCTGCTGTTGCAAGGAGTATTTAGCTCTCTTGTATTTGTACTGGAGCCGAGGCTGGCTTGTGCTCACTGACTTTTTTTAATTCTTGGTTTCTTCTTCTCTTGTGTTTGGGAAGGAGAAAGATCCTAGTGTTCCCCTTGTTTCCATTACTCGTTCATCCATACCTGTTATGAACATACTGCTGTGTTATTTTTTGTAAAAATTAAATGTAAAAATTAAAAATTTTGAAAAAATGTTCCAGAGACACTAATCTGACCTAATTTCAAACCTACTAGAAAATTAATGACATCAAGGCCATTTACCGAGAAAAAAAAAAAAAACCAAACTAAAAATTAGAGAGAAAATGGTTTCAAATAAGGTCTAGAAGAGTCTGCAGAAGGCAATTAAATGAAAACTGTGCTTCCTTTATATTTCTGTTTCTAGTATATTCTGGAAAATAATACTTGTCCTTTTTTCTGCAGCTGAATATTGTGTTGATATTGGGGAGGATTTCTACTTTTAATTTCTTGAGCAAACACAGAGGTTGAGGAAACAGTAGATATAATAAGAAAACCTATTAGCTATTATTATAATAACTAATAACAAAGTAATATTAAATGATGATGATGTTATTTAAAAAGAAGTGGGGCAAGCAGCTTTTGCTGATCTTGTCAGAGTCCAGAGGAGCTGGATATTAAAGTTGGATAATACAAATGGGTACACTGCACTGACAGGGTGGCCAGGTAAACTCTTTGCTTTGGGATGCATGCTTTTAGTGGAATATGATGAAGTCTTCCTGCTACTGATTCTGGCCTCTGTTTGCACTGATCCTAATAATGAAAACCCAGTCTGATGAGGTCTGGTGCAATTGTTAAGCTTACTTGGAGCTGTAGTATGTGTCATCTCACAGGTTGGCATGCCCTTACAACTAGAAAGGTAAAAAGCTATTTCAGAGTGTGGTTTGGAAACATTACTAATATTTATCCAACAGATCTTTTTGCAAAAGTCCTTCTGTGTTTTATCTCTTTTCTCAACACTTTGAATGACATGAGGGTGTCACACTTGGTGATTTTTATGCACTTCTTTTCTACGCAGTGACATTTCTGGGAGAGGTGTGCCTTGAAAAATCATAGCAGAGGGCAAGGAAAGAAAACAACAGATGGCTACATTCCCAATATAAGTCTGTGAGTATCCTCTAGACACTATTCTCTTCCTGTTCATTAGTTGCATTGTATTATCTGATTAGCAGTCTATTTTATTCAAATATTTCTGTTATTCTTTTTATTCAAATGAAAACGAAAATAATCATAGAAAGATGCCAAATAAGATTCAACTAAGCTGTGCCAGCTCTCATGACATAATCTACTGCAGAGACACCTGAATCATAAGAAATTGTCTTACATGCTATGTCAAAGCTTAGATTGTACCATGACTTTGGGAAGTTACCAATATATTTTTATAAGATACAAGTACTGTCTTCTTGTCATTGACTTAGATTTATGAGTTTCTGAGAATTGGAAGAGGGTTAAAATCTATATAATGAAATACTGGAGGAAAACTGTTTAGCTATTTAATAAAGTCTGCCCTGGATTTCATGCACTATATGGTAATATTGCAATTAATAAATCCAGGATAGTAGCCATATGCATGTTCAGATGAATCCATAGAGAATTCCATGCCCAGTGGATGTTTTCTAAGAGAAAAAATGTAAGACAGTGAAATGTTTTCCTTTAACAGCCTTAGGTGAAAATTTACAGAGATAGAGAAGAAAACATTCCAGCTGTGGACTTGAAATGACTCTGTACTGAGCTCTGCATGGAGCCCATGTGCCACAGGCTGAACTCAGCCTTCTGCCTCATCCCACTGACCCAAAGACATGGCCCATGGCCCTTGCCACAGCCACTACCAACATTCTGTCCACTGTGACACAGCCACCTCAGCACTGGGGGAGCCAGGGCTGATGGAAGGACCAGAAAATCACAAAACTTCTTTTAAAAAACAACTATATTAAAGCTCCACATTTAAAGCACTCAGAAATTCCCAAGATGAGGTTTCCTCTGCCGAGACTGGCTTATTCTATCTGATCTTCACTACCATCCCTGTCTCTAATGTTCAGAATTCTCTTTTTGTATTTGAAAAGAATCCTTCTATAATTTTTTGTATGACCAATACATTGCTCACAGTCTTATCTAATGAGCTTGCTTTGCAGTCCTTTTGCTTCCTTTAAAAGTGTTTGTTGACTAGTAGAAGATGTAATTGTTTTTATTTTTAAATAGCCAAGCTTTCTAGATCAGCTGCAAAGAATTCTTAGCTTTAGACTGCATTGATTCAGGACCTAGCACTCTGTGACAGCATATTGCAAGGAAGGCAGCATTGAGCAGTATACTTCAACTACAGCTGCCACATTTTATTCCTTTTTTTTTCCTAATTTTTTACTTTTAATGTCATTGAGTATCAAAATAAGATGGAATTTCTAGTGGATTTCATATATGTTCTTGTTTGTTCTTATTTCTGTTGAGGAAAAGCAGTTGAGAAAATGAATTAGTCCTGGTGTATAAAACACAGACCAAACTCTTTCTGAAAACAAGAAATACTGTTTGTGATTTAGCAGCTGAAAAATCTGTAAATGATGTTTGTCATAGAGTTCTATGCTTTCAGTATTGATGGTCTTAAAATGCTTTCATCCACTCCAACTGATCCTTTTTCCAGATAGTAATTATGACTGATGTCTTTTAAGCACAGACTGCAGATATGTCTGTTGTTGCTATGAAAATGCATGTGAACTAGGTCACTGCTGCAATATGCTGCAATGTGAGTCTTCATTTTGTAAATGTTTTAGATTCCAGAGGATTCTGCTTCTCTTTCTGCTCAAATCTACCATAATAGGAAGATGAAATATTTATACTGGAACTAGTTTGGTCAGGCCATCATTTTGTTTGGCAGATTGGGTCACCTTTAAGGGAATTAAGAGTATGTGAGCTGCAAACTCATTTGGGGTTTTGATACACTGCTCATTGTGAGCCCCATGACATTGGCACACATGGGCCAGTACTGTAACAATGACACAAAGTAGCTGGAAAGCGTTTCCTGAAAGCTCTCCTGAACCAGCCAGGGTAAAATATCAGACTTTGGTCCTGAACTGAAAAAATGTGCTGCAGGACTCAAGAAGGCAAAAACCAGTACCACAAGAAACTGTTTTCCATCAGTAACTCTTGTTACTTTGAGACAGCTTTTCCAAATATCTCAACGTCTCACTGTGGTTGCCTGTACATCCATCTTCTCTTAATCTCACTTTTTTCATTTAAGTTGTTTGCTGACACAAATTCCTGGGAATCCTCTGAGGTTAAATGACAACAGTCCTTTTTGGCACCTAATGGGGGGCTCGAAGGGTTTGAGATAATGACAGATTTCATTGGAATGTGTGAGATTGAATTCATAGCTGTTCTTGCTATTTAGCTATTGATTGACAGTCCCCTGTCCTTGCTTGCCCGACTGTATATTAGAGCCCAGTGCTCATTAATGGCTGCTTTTTTGCTTTTGCTGCCTGCTGTAGTGTTGTGCTGCTTATCATCTGACTCTGCTGTGCCTGGGAACAGTTTGATAAGAGCAAGGGAAACGTGTCTGGGCTGGCAGATGGCCTGGGCATCTCTGCTGTCTGTACTGCTGTGCTGGACAGGGTGGAGCTCCAGCGGGAAATCTAATTGAAGGGACTGTGACCTGTGGATGAATCCATTCAAGAGCAGGACACCCCAAAACACCTGTGGCCATGGCCAAGTCCCCAGCAGAACACATCTTGAAGCATCTCTGGGGGTGAATCTGGAACAGATTGTGGCCCATGCTAAAGCAGCATCAAAGCATCAAAGCATCACTTCAAAGCATCTCTGACTCTGGATGATGAATATCAGCTTGTGAATGCACAGTTTATGTCATCTGATACCTGAAATTAAATTTGTAGTAATTACAAAAATGGTTCTTTTTCATGGGCTTTATAGACATTGCCTAGAAATGACGTGCCAACAGGGAATAATGTAACTTTCGCAGTTTCTACCTCTCTGATAGCACAAATTACCAGGTAATGTTTCTTCTTCAACTCTTTAAATTACTCTTTAAATATATTTTATTCAAATAGATATAGTGGCAACATTTTAAATGTGAAGTGCAGAAGCTACAGGTGCCCAGAAGAATGTCAGGTTGACAAAAGTACTCTAGACACAGGATCCTTTTAAAAATTATGTGTTTGGTCTGATCAGATGCTTCCATTCACACTGAAGTTCTTGCTAGGTGATTTTTTTAGATTGTTAAATAAACTAGTGCCAAGATAATACTTCTAGCATGTAATTAATTTGTGGGAAAGGGGTGAATATTATTTTTACTGCTTCCTCTTCTGTCATAACAAGGAGGCCAAACAAACAGAACTGACAGCCAATCATTTTAGGTACCATATAAACATGTTGAAAGCACGGCTAAAAACTGAAAGATATACAACAGAAATTAGAGGTAAGAGATAGCAGGGTAATAAAAATTTCAGGATGACAGTGCGCAAAGGTTAGGATAAACCTTTCAGTTAACTGATAGGTATGCTGGATTCCTAAGCACCTTTTTGTTGAAACCTAGTGTTAAACCAGAATATGAAGATGGGCAGTGTAATAGGGGGTGGAATTTGCATGGGCTTCTCTAAAGATTGTATGAGAGAACATGGAAGAATGATTGAACTGACCTGGGTCCGTCGGTGGTGAGCAATTCCATTCTGCATCAATTGTTTTTTTTTCTTCTTCTTCTTCTTCTTCTTCTTGTTCTTCTTCTTCTTGTTCTTCTTGTTCTTGTTCTTGTTCTTGTTCTTGTTCTTCTTCTTCTTCTTCTTCTTCTTCTTCTTCTCCTTCTTCTCCTTCTTCTCCTTCTTCTCCTTCTCCTTCTTCTTCTTCGTCTTCTCCTTCTTCTTCTCCTTCTCCTTCTCCTTTTTCGTCTTTGTCTTCTTCTTCGTCGTCTTCTTCTTCTCCTTCTCCTTCTCCTTCTTCTCCTTCTCCTTCTCCTTCTCCTCCTTCTCCTTCTTCTTCTTCTCCTTCTTCTTCGTCGTCTTCTTCGTCGTCTTCTTCTTCTTCGTCTTTGTCTTCTTCTTCGTCGTCTTCTTCGTCTTCTTCGTCGTCTTCTTTTTTGTCTTCTTCTTCTTCGTCGTCTTCTTTGTCGTCTTCTTCGTCTTCTTCTTCGTCTTCTTTGTCTTCTTCATCTTCTTCTTTGTCTTCTTCTTCGTCTTCTTTGTCTTCTTCTTTTTTGTCTTCTTCTTTGTCGTCTTCTTTGTCTTCTTCTTCGTCTTCTTCGTCTTCTTCTTCTTTGTCTTCTTCTTTGTCTTCTTCTTTGTCTTCTTCGTCTTCTTTGTCTTCTTCTTCTTTGTCTTCTTCTTTGTCTTCTTCGTCTTCTATTTCTTCTTCTTCGTCTTCTTTTTTGTCTTCTTCTTCTTCGTCGTCTTCTTCGACTTCATCTTCTTCTTCTTCTTCTGCTTCTTCTTCTTCTTCTTCGTCTTCTTCTTCATCTTCTTTTTCATCATCTTCATCTTCTTCTTTCTTCTTTCTTCTTTCTTCTTTCTTCTTTCTTCTTTCTTCTTTCTTCTTTCTTCTT
>VWZP01000144.1:54363-102006 GCA_013396995.1 Dicaeum eximium | reverse complement strand
CACACGTCCCGGAATTTGGCAGGCTGAAGTACGTGCACGTGTCGATCGACACATTCTCAGGAGCGGTGTTTGCCTCGGCCCATGCTGGGGAGAAGACCAGAGACGTCATGAAACATCTTTTGCTGGCCTTCTCCACTTTGGGGGTCCCGACCCAAATTAAAACAGATAATAGACCGGCCTATGCCTCCAGGGAGCTGCGGGACTTCCTTCAGGAGTGGGGAGTCACCCACAAGTTTGGAATCCNCCAAAAGTTTGGAATCCCCCACCCCCCCTCGGGTCAAGCCATAATCGAGAGATGTCACCAAACTCTCAAGAAACAATTGGCGAAATTAAAAGGAGATCTAAAATTGGCACACCCACAGGAGAAATTAGCGAAGGCTTTATTCGTGATAAATTTTCTAAATTGTTCCTTCGAGAATCTCAATCCGCCAGTCCTTCGTCATTTTAGTCAGCACGCGTTGATGCAGCCCAGGGAGAGACCACCCGTCTTGGTGAAAGATCCAGCCACCGGGGAGACCAGAGGGCCATATCCGCTGGTGACCTGGGGGACAGGATATGCTTGCGTGTCCGCTCACGCGGGTCCCCAGTGGATACCAAAAAAGTGGGTGAAGCCTTTTGTCCAGCCAGCCCCTCCAATTCCACCCAAATGCGCCGACTCCCCACAAGATACGCCAACCAGTCCAGCCACCGCATCTGACAGGAGGAAGAGGAAAATGCCGTGGAGGCTTGAGACTGTGGAGGAGGAACCCGAGGATGTGGAAGAGACCCCTATAGCCCAGACCCTTTACCTTCCTTAGTTATTTAATGATGATTAATGATGTATTGTCTCTATTTTCTCCTAGAAAATGTCCTTTTCCGTTCTTCTGGATTTTGTTCGGAGAGCCGTCCGCCTGATTGTCCTGCTGAGCATCGCCCTGGACCAGTCGGAGGCGTGGATCGTCCCGCAGCCTCGCCAAAACATCTGGGTGACCCTCGCCCGTGCGCTCCAGCAAGAACACCTATGCTTGTCTATGGCCGCGGTGGACAACCCCATGTCCACCTGCCTGGTGGGAATCCTGGCCCAACTTCCAGAATATCCCCCTGATTTAGTCAAGATTATGAATAAGATTAATGCCCTTTCCGGTGCCCGTTATGTTCTCCTTGAAACCCCTGAGTTTCGTTACACTGTTATGTCCCCTGTCACTAGTCCCCTTGCAGGTTATATTGAATGGATTTTCAGTTTGCCTCAGTTAAAGGATGAGCCACAGGAGCTAGAGCTCCTTGGCTCGTCCAAAGCCCCATTTTGTGTTCTGTTTCGTTTAGAAGATGATGCTGGTCCCCCTTCAATTAATTTACTTCAATTCAACAAAGATTTCCAGACAGCCAATTGGTGTACGCACCCCATATCTAAAATGCTTGGTTTCTCCACCCTCTCTCGTGGTCCCCTTGCCCTACCCAAAGGCCTTTTCTTTGTTTGTGGTACCCGGGCTTGGACTGGAATTCCATCTCGTCTGGTTGGAGGCCCGTGCACCTTGGGAAAGTTGTCCCTCTTCGCGCCCAACAAAACCCAAATTTTGAATTGGCATTCTAAATCTAATCATTCGGTCCAAAAACGTGAACTTAAAGAATTGGATGAGCACTGCGACTCAGAAATTGTTCATTGCTCACACCCAAAAAGAGCAGCCGTCTCGGTATTTTTGCCATGGGTGGCGGCTGCGAAGGCTCTAGGTGAATTGGGCCGCCTAGAGTGTTGGGTTGCGAAACAAGCGAATTTAACATCTAACACTCTCAGCGACCTCCTATCAGATGAAGAACTCACCAGAAAAGCAACACTCCAAAACCGCGCGGCCATAGACTTCTTACTTCTAGCTCACGGGCACGGCTGTGAGGACTTTGAAGGAATGTGCTGCTTGAACCTGACATCTAAGAGCGGCAGCATCCACGCCTCCATCGCCCAAATGAAGAACATGATTTCCGACATCAAAGAAGAATCGGGCGACTGGTTCAGGGACATGTTTACCAACCTAGGACTCAGCGGGTGGATGGCCTCCATCATTAAGGACATTATTTATGTTAGACTTTCAGTTATTGGACTTTTGATTGTTTTTGCGCTTTTAAAAAGACTTTTGTTAAGAATCCTCTCCCCAAGTGTCTCCCCTCCTCCTCAATCTCCTAGTAGTTCCTGGTGGGACGAAACCCCAATTTGAAATTTTATAGTTCTCCCCCCTCTTTTGTTTAAATTTAAAGAAAGGGGGAGATGTAGTAGTGTGTTTTTAAGGTTATTTGATGTTTTATATTACTGTTGGTATCTCCCTAAAACCTCCCTTGCTCTGTAACCCCTGATGGTTTGCCCCGAACCCCTCCTTTCCATATAAGGTGTTCACCCTCCTTCCCTTGCACCTGTCAATCCCTTATACCCAACCCCCGCGAAATGTCAATCTCCCCAGGGCACATACCCACGTTCTAGAATCTTCCCTGTCAGTCCCTTATACCCAACCCACGAGAAGTGTCAATCCTCCCTTGACCCATACCCCTATTCTGGAATCTTCCCTGTCAGTTATGTTATCCCTATTCCCTCATTGGTTGCTGTACCTTGGTTCACTCCCACCCTCAACCCTATTGGTTTGTGTTTATACTCAATTCCTCCCTCACCCTCACCCGATTGGTTTCTGTATCCCTCCACCCCTGGTTTTCGCCCTCCTTCAAAACCTCGTGCTCCCTGAGCAGCCTCGTGGCTTCGCGGACCCCTGGACCCCAATAAACATCCTCTCGTCCAACACCCGAAGCGACCCTTCTCTCTCCTTTCGTATTACGCTGCCTCCTCGACGCTGAACTCGTTGCCGCTGTCCTGCGCTCTCTGCGAGGGAGCGCGGGCTGCGCCGTCTTCCCCGAAACCCGGTGCGGGCGGGACGGGAAGCGGCCACACACGGTGCGCTGCCCCGGGGAGCTAGCCGAAGCCCGAGTGGACACCGGGCAGTGCGTCAACATTCATCTGGACTTTTTGAAGAATCCTACCTTGTTCTTCATAATTTCTCAGTGCATCCATCAATGCACATAACCATGGAATGGGAATTTCACAGCTAGATATTGAACTTTAAAAGTTATTGATCATTCATGACATTAACAATTTAGTGCTTGTTGCAGCACCTTGCTCTTTGCTGTGGTGAACATGTACAATTACAGTTGCCTCAAATACTTAAACAGAAGTCAGGCCCTAAAATAAAACAGAAACCCAACTGTGCTGTCTTAGTCAGCCTCTCTTCTGTCCTTAGAAATGAGCTTGGTCTTTCTCAAATTATGTTATCTCACTTCTCCCTGTTGAAGAAGTTCCATTGTGAACTCAGACAATTAGTTTAAAATTGTGTCTTTTGCCTGGCAATGACCTTCTATCGACAGTCTTGCTGTAGCACAGGGACAAAACTCTCTCATTCTGGAACAGCAAATATGATCTTCTTTTATCACCCAATCCCATATTTTTTTAGCAACAGGGGGGTGGGGGGGTGGGAGAGGGAGGTATTATAAAGAAAATTACTTATTCAGGCTTTTGCATAGTGTTATCAATAGAGCACAGGACCTGGAAAGTTTTAATTCCTGAGAGGTTTGCCAAAAGTATCCTTAAAGAAAACAGTAAAAGAACTAATAAAGTTGTATCATTCTGGAAAGAAAGAGGCTCTGTAATATGACATCTCTATAGACCTGGAGATACTATTACTTATAGTAATAAAATCTAATTCTTATTTGGCATTTTTTCTGAGCTGGTCTCTGAGCGTTCCACAGATGGAGTCTTCATCTCCATTTTGCAGATGGAATAACTGAGATACTGACTGTAAACTGCCTGCAAAGGATTGCCCCAAATGCTATCAGCAGAGCCAGGACCAGGATTTGAGACCTGTGGGCTCAAGCCTTTGCATGGAGCAGAAAGCCAAGCTGGCCCTGCGAGGGTGCTGACACCATTGTCTGAGTGCCAAACGACCTGGGCAATTTCTTTGGGGTACATTCTGGGGAAACACTCTGCTCTCCCTCCAGTCTGCCACAGTTCTGCCACTGTAGTCAGAGGGAAGTTCTAGATTATTAATTTTTAAAGAAACCCCAACCTTAGTGCAGTGTATTGCAGCACCTATTATTAGGGAACATGTTTGTGTTACCATGAGCAAGTCCCACACGGTTACATCTCTGCAGCTGAGATGTAAACTCCAATTTGAGATGAAGTAGGTGTTCTGCAGGCTGTTAGGCTCTCCACATTTAGAGATAATACACGAAATCTGTCATACCAGCAATTAAGGCTTACTTAAAAAGCCATAATCTTCTCGTGTAGATAATCAGTCAAGATTTGATCTCTTTGGTTTTTATCCTGCTTCCAAGAGGGCAAATGGTTACCTTCAGAGTGCCTTGGGTTTTTCTCCTGGCTGCAAAGTGGACAGAATCTTCACTAATATGGGAAGCTTGGAGTCTCAGTGCAGTACCAAGAGAAGGTTTCAAAATGCTTAAGAGAGTTAGACCTTTGAAGGCCCTAAACAACTCTTACTGACAATGTCCAAAACATCCTTTCTTCACTGCTAAAAAAGAAGCTGTCCCCAATGCATCTTTTAAACATAGGGATAAGTAAAGCATTCAATGCAAAATAGTTGCTACTATAACAAACAGTGTCATTTTTATTCACTGTAATCTGAACAGCTGCAGCCTTCTTTTCTATCTTGAAGAAGGTAATTTTTAAATTACCTCTGTCTTGATGTTTTGCATTTTGGGGCTAATTATATATGGAAAAGTAAATGGCAGTATCAGATTAAATTGAGTTGAACTCTAGTTGATCCAGGATTCTGCAAGCAAAAAGTGAATAGAAAGAGATGCCTGGATAAGAGCATTAGAAGAGGGCAACTTCAGATTAATACATGTCAGCATAGTAATGTTTTCTAGCTATCTGCAATTCAGAGACTATCTGAAGCAGAGATAATATTGTGTTTAAGTTCTGTCAGGAAAAAGAGAACATCAGGAGACATTGTGTCTGTGTGTTGTGCAATTACATTACAGGTAATGTACATTACAGGTAAATTTAGTTTTTTGGATGCCATATTGCTTTCTGTTTAATTCACACATTTCTTTCTGCAGTTCATATAATTTTGTGAATTACTTAGCAAAATGTCTATTCTTGCTAGTTGGCCAGAGTAGAGAATTTTTAGTATAGCATGTCTGCTCTGGTGTCACCTAACCCAGAAGTATTTTCCCTTTTTCCACATCTACCTATTAGCCATGTTTCCAAAAGACACAAGGATCACATGCTGTGTGTTTATTGTGTAAGTCATTATAAAAAAAAAATATTGAAAAGGACAAATCCTAACAAGAAACAAACCCAAATGGTAGACAAGCATTTTCTTTTATTGTATTGTATTTCTTGTATTGTATTTTCTATTATTCTTCTAAGCTGGACACTCAGATTTTTTTCAGTAAGACACTTGAATGTTTCGTCAATTATGTCTTATAATCTGAAATACTACAGGACTTCTCTTTTTTTTTTCTTCATTAAAAGATCTGCAACTGCTTCTCCGAGTTGCTGAACAGCTAATCCAATAAAATTGGGGCAGCATGTTAAAGTTAATGATGTGCTATATAAAAGTCTAATGGTAGTGTGTCTCATATCCAAAAAAATCTCTTTAGACTAGTAGCACTCCTTGGAGGAAAATCTTCATTCAGCTTACATCCATAGGAGTGGTATGTATTACAGGCTTAATGTTGAGAGGGTAGTGGAATTATAGTTACAATATAGAAGTTACCTCTCTGATTATCAGCATGATAATTTATTGTGATTTTGGGTAATAAATTGTGCTGATGCTCCATAATGGTTAAGTTTCTCTTACATGCTCCATTGGGCTGATTTGTCAGTGTGCATCACTGCTTGCATGGTACCAGTAATCAGAATTACACCAATACTAAAATGAACAAAACTGTCAGTCTTGAATGATGAAAATCTAAAGTGGACAAACATGTGACAAGTCATTGGACCAAAGACTTGGCATCAGGAATGTGTGAAGAAATAATAACTTTAAAGAATATTTTCTGAAGTCATGTAAGTCTGTATTTTGCAGAGACTCAGAAAGCAATCATTGCTAGGAATTATACGAAAGGGTCTTCTCTAAGATTCATTTGTCTACTATAGAAGATGTTACTTTCTCTGCCACAGGGATCATCCCAGCCTGCCTGGCTGTTTGGCTCCATAAGGAGAACTTAGGGACTTCCTGCTGCTACAGCTCAGAAAGACTAATGCCCCCCTGGCCACTGAAAATGCTAAAAACACAAATGTGATTATTCTTTCAGTTCTCATTTGGGTGCTTTGATTTCAAAAATATTATATTCATAGCTGCCTTTTAAATATAACTCATTACCTTCATATCTACTTTGCACATCATTTTCCTTTTCACTTAAGATATATTGCTTACACTGGGAGAAGTTGTGCAGCCAATGATTTGAGAACAAGGTCAAGTGGCAGGAGTTCTCACACCCAGCATCCAGTTTGCCACTGATATTACTTATTGCCTTGGGCAAATTGTCTGGTAGCACTGCCTATCAGTGTAAAAGGAGTAGACCTACCCCGTGGTGGTATTCTGACTGTGATCACTGCCTTACCAGGGTAGTTGTGTTTGCACACCCCAGCAGACACATCCATCTCTGTGTTGTCTGGGGATTTGATCTGAAAATAGAGCATGGAAAAGAGGACGTAAAAAGAAAGCACAGTAAGTAGGGAGTAAGGAGAATGCTGGCCTGCTTCTCACCAGCATCATTCTCCCAAGAGGAAATCAAAGAAACAGGAGTTTTGCAGACACTAGCCTCTTAGTTTAAGTGCCTTCTGTGGTAAGCTTGATTACAGCTGTTGTTGGATACCTGTGCTCAGGCTTCACATAATTTTTTCCAGTGGAATAATTCTCTCAATATAAAATTAGAAATGTTTGTTATTTTTCTTGGAAGAGTCTTTTTCATTATAAAACAAAAAAATTTCTAATTCCAACAAAACCAGAAGCCAGATTGGTCTATACAGTCTTGCTGAATTTTTTTCACTGAGGTTGGCTTCAAGTGTGAAGAGTGTGGTGGGAAATTGGTCAGTGTTTGGAAAATTCTGCCAAATGCCTTCTGCTTGAACACATCATGTTTTTAACCTGAAGCACAATGTTTTCCATTGTGTATCTAAAGATCACCTGACTAACAGAAATTAGCAGATTATTTTACATACAGAGAAGTAGGATTCAAATATTAAGACACTTATATTTTATCTTCAATTTAAAAACTGTATTCTTCCTCTTGATTGTAATTTGTTCCACAGCAATCAGATCGATATAGATGCTATTAGAAGTCACAGAGTAAATTTAGGTTTCTTAGCATAAGGGTGGCTTCAAGATTAGGTTTCTGGCTGAATTATTTCCAAAAGAACTATTCAGCCATTCCCCAGAAGTGTATATTGAAGTCCATCAAGTTTTAATAAGATGTGTGTCCTGTTTAAAAATGGTAAACCTTCTATTTTTACCTGAACCTGAAGACTAGGTATGAATATCTATAGATTAGGGTTTTTTTAAAGAGTTTCCTTCAAACATGATGATCAGAAAACAGTTTGAGGAAACATTTTCTGTTGTTACATGTTATTAGTGCAATGCAAAGTATTAAGACTGGTTTGACCAGAAGGATGGGCCAGGGAGTCAGAGAATTCTCCGTGACAGCTTTCCTATGGGCCGCTTGCTCAGGTGTAGGAAAGACCATGCTGATGTTTCAAAAACACACTTCCCTGCCTGTTTCAGAAGGAACCAAAAAGCCAGGAGTTACATCAGGTCCCTCTGATCACATTGCTTATTCTCCTGTAGAAACACCTGTATTTAAAATCCACTTGGTATGTTATCCCCACGGTGAAGCCAGGAGAATAATTATTGGCAGCATTTTCAAGTCTTAGATGCTTAGATTTAAGCATCTAAATATGTGGCTTCATTCTTGAAGTGAATGTGCACACATTTTATTGAAGTCAGCTGAAAAAGCTGGGTCAGAAGCATTTTTGAAAATCAGACCACATTTAATTGTTGAAATATGGATTTATGAGAATAACTTCAGACACACTCAGGTGTAATTGTGGCTCTCATAGTGACTGTATTGTCCCAGCACTGTGTGTCCTACACACTTCAGACTAATTGTTAAGTCCCATTCCAGAGTCACACTTCCTTCAATTAGGATGAATTAAAAGAACATTTTTTCCATACATTAAAACTTATTGTTGTTGTTGTTGTAATTTAAATTCTAGGAGAGAAAAGATATTATCCGTCCTCTGTAGTAGCTAAAGCATAAATGCAGTAGCCCTTACTGTTTACTTGTGAGACTTAGAAAGTCAGACAATTTTATTGGGTTTTTTTTCTTTTGTTTCTTTTAAATATCACAGTGCTTACTGAGTCAGTGGGGCAGCTTGTGGTTATTATAAAGAGCAAGGGGAGCCCCAGAAAGTCCTTGCTGTGCTGCTGCGACGTTGTTGCTACATACTGCTTTGTGGTCCAGGCTTGGGACAAAAATCCAACCTCCCCAAGAGGCATTAAAACTGAGCAATGAAACCCATCTTACTGAAACTTTCCTGTGAAAGTGTATGTCAACAAGGTGCAATTCTGTTTATTAGCACCTGAGCAGTATAAGTTTATGCAAGTCTTGGGAGGTTGAGCATTTTTGATGATTCCAACTGTACATAGAATGGAATCATGCACTTTAAGTTTCACTGAACCAGGTGCATATTCAGCTGCCATGACTAATTCAGCTGAAATCTGTTTGTTCTCTCCTTTGCTTTTTTCTCTGCCCTTACCACAGAGAAGCTGATTAATGCAAAAGGCACTGCAGGCTGAAGCCAGCTGGGTTAGAACTTTTGAAATGGTTCTTTCCCCCTGTCCTGAGACAACTTTGTTTCCTCTATCTTTTCAACACTCATGTAATTTATAAAGCATGGTCTAAAATTACATAAGTGCTGAAAAAATAAGAACAAACATGCAAACCAAAGAAAGATTTCCAGTGGCTGAGTCCACACAGAAAAACATATAAGGTGAGTGGCAACAGTTTTTCTTGGGAACGTTTCTCAAAATGTCCTAAAATTCTTTATAAAAGAATTAATGTACCATCAATTCCATTTTTGTTTCTAAATATTCCCAGAAACATATATTTAATATAGAACTTCCACTGATACTCATTTTGCTCCACTGCAGGACGGGTTTCCCTGCTATTTTTCTTGTCTAGCTTTATTTTTCTCATTCTCTTCAGCAGTACCTCACTTTCTAGATGTTCCTTGCCAATTCTATAAGCAATGAGTGACTAAGTAGAGATCGATTAGTAGCCTCAGAAAAGAAACATCTGGATAAACTGAATTTAGCTCTGAGAATGAAGGAAGTAGGTAAATAAGAAAGGAGCAGTTCCAAGTGAAGAGTGAAATGTACATGCCAAGCTACAAAGGAAAACTGGGAATTTTTTTCCTTCAGACACTCAGTAACAAAAACTTCAGTCAACACCAGTGGGAGATTCCTAGCTCACTTAAATGGTAATAATGTCAGAGCCCAATGTCCTGGGCAGTATATCACATCAGTGTAAAAAGGTGCTTTTCATAAGCAGAGGAATTATCCCTCTCACATGGCTCTTAATAGTGTGGAAAACAAAGGATGAGGAAGAGAAATCTGTGACATCAATAAAGGAACTGGGGCACAGACAGGTACACAATTTTTGGCTGGCTGGCTAACAATGACTTCTTGTTTCTAGCTGCATAAATGCCCTATCCTTTAGCTTCCTAACATGGTTAAGTTTTTCTTTGTTTTGTGGGGTTTTTTTTGTTTTGTTTTTGTGGGTTTTTTTTGTGGTGGGTTTGGGTGGGGGTTTTTTTTTGTTTGTTTTTTTGGGTTTTTTGGTTTGGGTTTTTTTTTTTTTTTTTTTGTCTGCATCAGTTCACTTTCCATTCAGTGTCATCACTCTGCTATTTTCTTTTAGTTGTCCTGTCTTGCCTACAAGAATAATGAGATAGTAAGTATGCAATCTGCTTAGCTCCTTGCTTAGAAAGCAAGAGATCTTCCAGAAACTAAGCTGGTCCTGTACTGGAAGTATAGACCACAGTGAAGAGGTGAAGGGAAAGAAGAAGTGAACTTGACAGAGGGATGCTCAGCACAAGAAACCAAGGATGATACAATCAGGCAGAAGCATGGGAACATGCATAGTATGAAAGTCAAATTACTTTGATATTTTTTCACTCTTGTAAACAATTAGCCTATCAGTACAAGGTTCCCTCTGGTACTTTCCATCACATAAACAGGCTGTCTCACAGTCTGGGAATGATGTGGGAATCATCTGAAAAGCAGATCATTTGAAATAATTGTGCCAACTCTGGACTGTGAAGCAGTAAGAAAATTTAGATTTGTGAGGAAAGGAAGGTCTTGAGCTAGTCACACTATAAAAAGATATTAAACAACGGCCCAAAAATGCATAGGAATTGGAAAATTTGTCAGAAGATGAGATGTAAGACAGGCCATCTGAGTTGAGAAACAAATCAACATGTTTCAAAGATCTGGGAAGATGCAATAAATAAAGTATGTTGCTGTCTTAATCACAGCGGGATTTTCAGTTCCCAGTTACCTTCATCAATAAGGATCCCACTAAAAACAAAAGAAAGTTTCTCATCAGATATTTTTGGCAGCAGGACAGAGTTTATTCAGTCAAAAGGTCACATGCCATACAAAGCCATTTATAAGATCTGCAGGACAAGGATTGTGTTGTGGTGGTTTTCTTATTGATTGCTTTAAAAAGTACAAATTTCAGTGTAACTTTTTGAGAGTAATACATACATGAACACAGGCAGGACTGTGGGAAGAGGTCTTGGACTGAGGTCATGTAATTCAGGATTTGGGTTAAGACTGATTACATGTTTCCATGTTCATTATTAGAAGGAAGTGCCACTTCTGGGCACACTAGGTTTCCTACAAACACAGAAGAAAAAATTCCTTCTCCAAAAAGCGTTAAAGCTTTGGGGTTTGTCCAGTTATAATACAGAACTTGTTTTAACACTTTTGAAGTTATACAAGCTGAAGCCTGTTTCTGACAGGCTTAGCAGCTGGAGTTTTCTAAATGAATCTTGGACAGACCATAAAGTAAATTTCCCCTACTTCACTCCCTTCTTACACAGCGATGTGGCAGAAAGATGCTTCACACCATCATTAAAAGCCAGGCATATAAAATTCTCTGCCTATCCATGTACATAGAACAGCATGCTCTGATTTCACTCCTCACCTAATATCCCCTGAATCCCCAGCAGCACACTTCTGCATTGTCATTCTTTTCTCTGTTATTTTCTAACAAATTTTTTAAAAAATTCTGATCTTCAGCAATATAGTATTGATTTGAATCCTGAATGTAGATACGGGAGATTCAAACTGATTTTTCTTACACATGAAGATTAAAAACCTTTAAATTAAACTAGATATAACAATAGACTAAGTGAGCCTATATGGTTTTACTGAACCATCTCATCTATGTTATACTAAAACTTCGGGATTCATTCTCATATGAATTTGGTTTTCCAAAGAACATCTACTTAACTGGACTGCTCTTATCCAGAGGCTTTAACTCATGCAGTACTTGGTCCTTTTCAGAACCAATGAAACAGAAGTTTCTTTAGTTTCTATAACACTATCAACCAGAAATCTCAGAAATTGCTAGGGGCACCAATTCCCATCTTTTTATCTCTGTTCTGATGTCATCATGTGAGATGGTAGAGAGGAAAGAATTTTTTCTCTCCCATAATGCAGCCTAGTGTGTTGGGGTTGACGTGAGATATATTTAGGTCCCTTTTATTAATGGACCACCATCTGCACTTGGAAATTATTTAGTAAAGGGATTTGCTTGAATTGTTTCTATAAAATGGAGTGCTTCAAGAAACAAACTTTTGAGGGGTGAGCAGTGATAATAATATTGAGCACAGACATTGCAGAAGATTGCACGCATGTGCAATCTCAGATATGTGGCAATTGGATGTTGTGCACACCAGCCAAAAGTACCTTTAGTTGTCAGATAAAAAGAGGCCTCACTCCTTCCACGTGTGATTTTTCAGTAAAACATGTTTGTATCGCTGATGATTTATGAAAATGTGAAGTTACTGCCTGTAAAATGTCAAACTTAATGCCTGCTTGAGTGGACACCAGAAAATCCGTATGTTTTAATCTCAGGCTGCACGTGAATTTGTTGCCAAATTTGTAAAACACATTGCCGATGGTATTTTGTCAGCAGTGAATCCTGCAGGTACAGAATTACATAGTAGCACCACTGAAGCTGGAATTTGTCCTCATTTCCAGATGATCAGGCCTAGTAGCTAAACTACTCTTGAGTTACACCACACTCCAGTAAAGCCAGTGGGGTTGCATCAGGGCAGCTGAGAGATGAATGTTCATTTATCATTCCAGCATGGGCTGTCTCCAGTCATTGTTTTCATCTGCTGCTGCCTCTGAGCCACCAGATCTTTCTGCCTGAGAATGTTTGAATCCTTTGTATTCCTCACTACCTAAACCGTATCCAATGGGTAACATATTTTCCCTCAGATCTTTAATATTGATTAGGTAACTAAATTTAAATTTTAGAACTATGAAAGTTTGGAAACATCTGCAGACATTGAACAAAGTCTGTTTTCTCTTCCACAGTCTGCGAACAGCTGGAATCCTCAGCCTGAAAAGACTTCTTTGTTTCCTAGGTTTCCATTACACATTTTTGTACCACACATGCAAGCTATCCAGACCTATGAAGGAGGGGCAATTCTTATTTTTGTGAAAGATGCTTGCCATTTTCCATTCTGCACTCTTCAGACCTCTCCTTGTCCAATAAATGCTAAGTTGTTAAAAATGTCCTATTTTTCCCTCTATAGCTGTATTTTTAGTGCAGATACAGAGCCAAAGTTTGATTTTGCACCAAATTTAATCCATCACACACAATTAACATCAGCGAGTTTTCTCTAGATTTGTGTTGAGGCATTTGTATTGAGACAAAAACTTGTTGCTAATCTCTTCCTCAGAAGCAGTAGAAGACCTAGGGCATGTATTAACCATGGTACTCACTACAAACACCAACAACATCGGTGAAGAGCTGTGTGTTCCTTTTGTTCCCCCCTCATATTTGTGCACATAAAGTATGTTAGGTGGAGATTTATAGATCTTACTCTGCAATCTATTTAGATAGATTAGATAGATTAGATAATCTATCTATTTATTGAGCATAATTCTTGTCCTATGACAGAACAGATGTTCTGCTAATTTTTCATGATTAAGCCTATCAAAAACTGGTTTTAACAGCATGCTGGGCATGTTGTTTATGTGTGAAATTATTCTGTAATTAAAAGTCACATAGATAGCATTTGGTATGAGTATTCATCAGTAGACTAATCCTAAATCCTTGGAATAATAACAATGGCTGATCCATGTTTATCTTATTTTGTCGGTGCTAACAGAATTCTTTTCAACACATAGTACTCGGCTGAGGAATCATTGAATATACATAGAAATGTCTATGAAACTGAGTGATCCCCACTTCCTAGAGTTACATGGCAATATTTTCAAACCTGGTACTCAAATCAAAAGATTGAGTTGCAATGTGTAGACATTCTTGGTCCTTGCAATTGCGCACTCACAGAAATAAAAAGGGACTGCGGAAGGTTGCTTAGTCTACCTTTTATCATGTGCAGGATGAGCTGCAGTGTACTGTACTTCTTCTAGCTACGGCTGATGGAAAAAATCCAGCTTGATAGTAAATATGTGCCACAGAAACTCTGCTGTTTTCCCATGCCATGTATCCCAGGCTGAAATTACTTGATGCTTTGAAACATTTTCTGGTTTTTTTTTCTGAATCTCCTTATTTTTTCTGGCTGCAGAGCACTGGAGAACATGTGGAGAAAAACATATGCATCTCCTCTTTGCAACAACTCCTTGCTTTTTGGAGACTTCAAAACATTTTTGGAAACACCAACAAAGAGTTTGTAATAATCAAGGCATTTTGACTGAAATGCAGACAAACCCGGATTCAAAGAACTGCCTTTTAGTGATTGTCTCTAATGATACTTGAAAAGACCTGGAACAAATATAAGTAAAGCATTTCTCTGTGCCATGCTTTTAGTCAGTCCTCTGCACAATGTGGAAAAGTTAACAATTCCAGATTGACTACAAGGAGGTTTTATTAAGGATAGACAGAATCACATGGACAGCAAGGTGCAAAATTTGAACTGAAAACTGCTTTAGAATCATGCACCTGATCACCAGAGAGTGAGTTCAGAAGCAGTCCTACAACTAGGAATATTGATTAAGAAGATATGTCAATTTTTTTTAATGATGCCACCAAAAGCAAAATAAGAGTAGTACACTAATAGCAAACTAGATAAAAGACAATTTTTTTAGATTTTAAATGTATTTCTACTGAGGAAGTAAAGGTAAAGGACAGGGTACAGAGATAATTATTTTAATTAGTGTTGAACTAATTTTTGCAGAAACACATGTTTCCAATAAACCCTCACCTTTCAATCTGTGGACATAATCCATCAATGGAATTAACTGCTCACAGAATACATTCAAGCACGGATTTAAAAAGCAAATCTGCTTCATTATTATTAAGTGTATTTTTCATATTAACATCACTTTGTCCTGCCCTTTCAAGCATATGAGATCCCTCATTTTTAAATGACCTTTTGAAAAAGACTCCTGTGTAAGCTGTTCACATAAATTTAATTTCCTAAAACTTCCTCCTGTTATTTCTAGGTATTTTGTCTTTTATACCTCTCTACATTGACAATATTTTTCTTGGTCATAAACAGAAATGGACATTTCTGGATTTTATTTTATTCCAGTCAAGACAAGAAGATCACAGAAGCTCCAAAAAATTGTAACTCTGAATAGTACTAGTTATAAAGGAATGGCAAAGCTTCTTGGCAACACATTTGCAAGCCAGAGCCAGAGAACCAGAGACTAATGTCTAGTAAAAGATGTCAGATTCAATTCTTGCTGCCAATGTCTGGCAAACAAAACCCTGCTCAAAACATTATTTACCTCATATGACCCAGCTGGCCCTCAGGGAAGTGTTGCCTAATCATCATAAAGATTGTGCAGGTGAACTGTGAGGAAGGCATGTAGTATTTCCCATACATCCCATTTCTTGCATACTGCTGATCTCTGGATTTTTAAACTGGGCATTCTTCCATTACAGTATTGTCAGGGGCTTATAGGAATGTCAGTCTGCTGAAAAAAGCGAAATATTTGGGATTTGAATCATCGCTGTCAGTGGGTGCTCACCCAGTGGATTCAAGAGAGCTTCTGCACTTCTTCACTGACACTCTATTTCTTTGACCTCATTTTAATAAGTGAGGGAAATCACAAAGTTCTTGTGTTTCTGTGAAAAGAGTAATTTCTTTTCCCTTTGACTTCCCCCAATGGCATCAAAGCCATATATTGAATTGTACAATGGCATTTTAAGAGACAGAACATATGATATCTGTCAAATACATGAAGCAGAGCTAGCCAGGTTTTGGCTCTTGTTCCATAAAGTTAGGATACTGTGTGCAGGATTTTGGTGGCCTGTTGGAGCTGTTATTGCTCAGCCCAGGAGCATCTGTGGATAGGTACTCACCAGTACTACCTGGGACAGAATGGCATGAGAGCAAAAATTGCTAAGGTGTTTATCAAATTAGTGGCAAATTGGAATAGGAGCTCATATCCCAGAACTGTGACATCAGCTCCGCAGTGACATTTCTGCATATATGCCTTAGACAGCCCAATAAATTAGGTGTTATTTTAAAAATGTGATTTCTCTCAGGCTATGTACAAGTTATTCCCTCTACAGTAAAGTCAGCATGCAAAACTTTGACAGCCTGGCAAAGGCATGCTCCCCCAAAAAGTCTGAAAACAGTAAGTCCCATCTTCACTACCTACTCCTGAATGGATGTCCATCAGGCAGTCCATTACCTTGACAAGTTGATCCTAGTGAGGTCAATCAAATTACTATTTTTAAAAATCAGGTACCAGCACATCTGTCTTGCCCTCCTTGACAAAAGAAGGAAGATACAGTGCAAAGAAAAATTCCTGGTCAAGGAGAAAACAAGCAGGTTGAAATTTATGCCACTCATTATAGTAATCTCAAATAATGTGAATACCACCTGAATTCCCTGAATAGCATTTCATTTACATGACAAGACAGCTCTACAAAGCTGAAAGATAAAATCAAAGTAAGAAAAGATTGCCCAAAATGAAGTAGTACTAAAGCTTGACCAATTAACACTGACTGACAAAATGTTAATCAAGAACAAGTTGCTCAGTGCTTGCATCGGTCAGCAGTTTACCATTCAGCAGATTATTTCTCTGTGTGCTCTGCTGGAGTATCAGCAGTTTCTGTGGTCATCAGGGAGACCAGTCCCCATTAGGGCTGCCCAGGATGTTCAGTCCAGCTGGTTGGAGACATGCCATTTTAAAACAAACAAACAAACAAACAAACAAACAAACAAACAAACAAACAAAGAAACAAATCCCTCATTTTTTTTGGTGCTGCTTGCAGTGTTCCTTCCTGACAAGATTTGTGACTGACTGTGCAACTCCCAGACAGCAAAGACACAAAGTTTTCAGTATATACAATCTGATGAATAAGCTGTCCCCTGGGGTTTGGCAGGACTTAGCAACTGCCTGAGATCTGCTGTAACTTTCTCCACTTGGCCTAAACTCTCTGATATGGGATGCCTGAAAGTTACACAACTAAAAGCCATCTTTAACCACTCAAAAAAGCATGCTTGTTTTAGAGAGTCTGAAAACTACAATTTCAGCAGGAGCATATGGGAACACTTGCTGTGAAAATCAGGCCATTGTCATAAATGACTGCTTTAGACACACAAGTCTGGAATAAAGAGGCCAATAAACTGAACAGTATCATTGGTGAATGACCCACCAATGGCATTCACTCAAAAGCTTAGAGACAACAGTTTAGATTTCATTCATTAAGATTTGCATGCAACTGATTTTCCCAGCTGCTATTTAAGGGACTTTACAGAGCAACAGTGAGAACTTGGGGTTTTTTTTTCAGTTTGAGTTCTGTGCTTTGAGTGCATATTTCATGAAGCATATGTTTGGCTAATAGTTGCAATTTCATCTCAATGGCCTCTTTGATGACATGCATTTTTGAAACAGATGCTTGTGCTAAAAGAGTGACATATTCCAGGGTCAAGTGGGTCCTCCAAGACATAGCTCTGACTGCCTGCTGCTGGGTCACCAAACTACTTCAGTGGGTTTATTTTAGCTCCCTGAAAGACACCCCTTCTGATGGCTTTAGCTCTTAGCAACGTTCTTTTGCTTCCTAAAGACATTTTCTGACTTCACCATGTCACAGATTACAGTGTTCTAGTAATTCAATGCTGACTAGTTTTCAGTTTTTCAGAGGCACTGTAATTAACCATATCCATGATTTACATGTTGGTTCATCTGCCAAAAACCAATACACAGCAGCAAGTGAATATTGTTAATCAAATTTCTACAAACCAGAGTGATCTCCTAGTTTGCAGCCATCCCATTAAGAGATCCACACATCTCCATTCAGCACATGAAAATATTTGCAAGAAAAGAGCAGTCCAGCTGCCTACTCAAAGTCTGCAGGGACAGATGTTCAACTCACAGATTACCCATGCCACATTCTTATGTTTCTCTCTTTGTCATTCGATCTCACAGTGTTTCAGATCCCTCTGTGTCTAATAAGAATACTACAGCCTCTCATATCCTACAGTCAGTTGTTTTAAGGTATAACTTTTCAAGGACTTCTGTCTATAAGATGGTCTTTCTATGTTTGTGTATCTCCTACCTTTAAGCAAATTTGCTCCTAAGTAGTCAAAATTCTCATTCAGAATCAGCACTTGCCTCTCTTTAAGGCTAAAAGGAAACCTTACTATTTGCCTTCTAGGTGTTTGTCTACTCCCCTTTAAGTTCAACTCCTCAAGTTCAGGTTGTGCTGTGTGAGAATAAGACAAGAGCAGATCCACGTCAAGTCTGAGGTCCTTGTCACTGTCCCCTTTGTCACAGTGTACAAGTACTTCATAGTCCCTAGGACAGCTCCCCTTCCTTCACTGATGTGTGAGCTCTCTGCTCACAGGTAACAATCCCTAACTTTCCTAAGGTGGTTTCTGGCACTAGACCTAGAGGAGCACTATGAAACAGTTTTCCTGTTTTCCAAAAGAAACAAAGAGAAGAGTGCAGACCAAGTGCATAATGTCCTTTCTTAGCTCTGAAGTGAGATTCAAATAGAGTTTAGATGCCAAGTCCAGGTGTGGAATCTGACTCTGTTAAGCACTCACATCCTCTAGCCTTGCCAAGAAAGGATCTCCCAAGCACTAAACCTGTGTTTCTGCATATGCTCAGAAGAGCTTCTGATTTGGCAAGATTCATCCACTCCCAGATCTGCTGTTCCAGAGTTAAATCTGATGTCTCTGGTAATTCCTATCCCAGTCTTCCACTACAGGTTGAGTAGAATTTGCAAACTGGCATTGGTAGGATTTATGTATTGGAGATCAAATTAATTTGTAGTGTTAATAATCGTTCTGTGGGAACATTAGGAGATCTCCAGCATTTCCTCCTCAACACTTAATCTAGTTTATGTGAAATTCTTGAAAAAAATATGTATTTCTTTTACTCATACTTGATGTTCAGATATAATTTTGGCTAAAGCAAGGCATCTGGATATCCGTGAGTGTTTCCATTATATTCTCACTAGAAATGCATTACTTCCTGTAGGGCAAAAATGCACCAGAATAATTTGTCCTTATGCAAATCAACAAGTGTTTACTGAACCAAAAACCACCCATCTGCACAAGAGAAGACATAGCTAGAACAGATTTGGAAGAGAAAAAGCATACAGCTATAGAAATGGCAGGTTCTTCAATCTAGGAGGCATGGAGCTTTGTTTCAGGACCTGAAAATGAGGGGTCAGAAAATAAATGGAGGTATTATATTCTCATTTCCTATGAGATACAATAAATAAATAAATAAATAATATATGACATTCCGTTTGCCCAGTATTTGTTAAGAATGGTAATTAATTTACTAAATATATAGATTAAAGGCTCTCGCAGTTTGAAATACACTCCATTAATTTAGAGAATGAGTGGAAAATATTCTTAGTCCCAGCACCTGCTGTTGAATTCCCTTTTTCTGTGGTTTTACTATAACATTTTCCAATTTTAAAAAAGTGAAGCAGACTAGACAGAAGATATTGTCAAATGCCCAAGGCAAATAAACTGGAAAAATATTAAGAAAATTGTATATTAATTTCTGTAATAGCAAAGGGAATATTAAGTGAATAATATTAAATTAAAAAACAATTCTGGTAAGTAAAAAGTGGAACAGCCTCACTTTTAAACAAATATCCAAAATGCCCACTGAATCCTAAGGGGTGAAATCTTTCTGTGTTGCTTCAACACAGAATATGGAATATGAATCAATGTTAATTTATGCAGTAGATTAATTACACATTTTTAATGTGAATCAGTTCTGTCAGTTTCTGTACTTATAAAAGTCACCTTTACTGGCCCCATATTAGAGCTGAGTTCCAAGACCACCCAGTGACTTTACTTTGAAGGATACAGGAAACTGTAGAGTCTTAAATTCTCATGCAAATGCTGATTCTCAAATTCCTAACTTAAAGAATAGGAAGATGGAAACTCATAGCACATTGCAATAAAAACACCCTTTGCACCTAGAAGAGAAAAAGTAATTTGTGAGGTTCCCTTCTTTATTTCCCAGTGTTTCTCTAAGATGTCCCAAAAAGTGAACAAAAGTGAACTTTTATCTTAAAGACAATTACGACAAATCCAACTCAGGGCATTTGATAGGTGCCTGAGAAGTTGTATCATTAAATCCCTTCTGCTGTTTAGGAAGGGAAAGACCTAAAACGGGAAAGAAGGCCAGTACCATGTTAAACTACTTAAGAGATCAAATAAAATCTGACTGCAGCCAGCAATGTTTGGATTTTTCCTTTGGCTCAGAGAACAAGCTGTACATGATGCAGTAAATGTATACTCTACAAGGGGTCAGAGGAGAAAACATCTGCCCGTACTGGGCAGCTGGTTCAGTCCCCTCATGTTGCCAAGTTCCTAAAAGTGCCCAGAAGCATCTAGGCTGATGCATCAAGTCTCCTGCCTCTTCCTGGGCTGGTGGGTTCATGTCCACCCCAGACCCTTAAATGTGCATTAAATGTGACATGTAATATGCAGAGAGGAGCAGGAAAGCACCCATGAACCATTTTTTTGTCCTTCTCCTGACAAGGCCCCATATCTTAAGTTTTTTATCCTAACTTGAAGGGGATTGTGGAAACTGTGGAGGGGGAGAGAGAGCTTCTCACTCCTTTGCTGGTTGCCTCAAGTCCACACTTAAAAACCAAATATGTTCCAGCCTTACCCTGAAGAGAATTTGTCTACTTGCAATAAAGGAGATACAATTCTCAGCTCAATGGAGATCATAAATCCAGCTTTTTCAGTAGAAAAGCCAGCAAAGCAGGAGATGGTGAAACCTCCCTGGAGAGCATGGCAGCATAGGAAAAGTACGTGGTAATGGGAGGAGTACTTGCATTAACTCTTCCTGATCCATGTTTTTCCTGTGAATGTATATTAAAATATGTACATAAATTTGTGCCTGTGTATTTGTTGGTCAACAAAGCCACAAAACATTACAGTGTATGTCAGTAACAACAGGGAAGGACTTTCAACTTTTCAGCTACTCTGAGGCACTCTAGAAAGAAGAATCTTATTTTAAGTGTGGGGAAAACCTTTTTCACTTTCATATACCTGTAGTTTATCTGCCCCCTGCATCTGGGGCTCATTTCTGGCAGAGTAATGCAAACAAATATAATAAAGAATCCTGTAATGTACTAAGCGTGCTGAGCTTTACAGCCACCTGCACTCATGACATTCTTAGTGTTTCACTATGGTGTGGGATAAAAGTAATTTGCAAAAGGGATGGAGATGATTTCTCAATTTTTATTTCTTTTGAATGTGCTATCTACCAACCTGACTTTACTAAAAAAATTTAGATTGGAGCTGGCCTAGGTATTTGGCTAATACACTGGCTTCCTGCCTACACCTTGAGCTTTTTTCTTTCTTGTAGGCATAGAAAAACTCAGCAGTCTGCTTAAAAATGAAGACGTCGTGACACCTAGTGGTGAATTCAACACCAATAATTTCTATTTCCCTCAGGATCCGTGCGTGTTTTCCACAGGCACGTTGCTCTTGGTCAGACTGCAATGCGAGAGAGGTGGGCATTACACTCACGGCTCTGGATAGACACCCAAGCAGCTCCTCATTTCTGTTACAGTCCCCAGCAATGTGTGTGTGTGTGTCTTGTTGCATCAGACTTCCGTGGATCTCCACAGAAGGTGGCATTGTCAAAGCCCCTGTGCAGCCCTAGACCATGCTCCTTATTGAACAGGATATTTTGAATAGCCATTTATGCCAAGATCACTTCAAGTGCCTTGACTTTGGAGAGAAAGGGAGCATGGCAGAATCCTGGCATAAGACCAGCTGGGAATTTCAGACTCATGTTCTTGTCAAGTACTTATTCATCAAAGCTGTTTTCAGATGGTGACTCAAAAATTTATTGTATGGCATGCTATAAATTCCTGGTAGGCTGCTTAAACTGACTCAAGTACTGGCAAATTCTTTTGCTTTTGAAGACTACTCGGAGTCTGCCTTGGACAGCAGCAGTCAAAAAGTACATACTGGCTGTGATACCATGACAAGAAGTCACACTGAAAAACAGTAAACCAGTCTAGACATGTACAAAAAAATTATAGGTTCTTTCCAAACAGTGGCAAGCCTTGGCGATTTTTTAAATTCATTTTTTTAGGGAAGCAGAACAAGGTACAGTTGTGCTCACAGTAACTAGGCTGCAATCACCAAGTGGCCAAATTTCTTGGCTTGTTGAGCCAACTGGCTGGGGAGTACCCGTTTTTTATCACAAGAATGAGCTTCAATGCAAAAAATTTCAAGTGAAAACATCACTGTAGGTTGCTTGGGAATCTGAGTGCATGCTTCTTTGCATCTGTAAGGGCTGTTAGCAGTGCAGACTCACAGCTTCATGTCCATATTTGTGCATGCTATATCAAGCATACTTTCCACTGCCTTCAATGAGACAAACTCCTTCTTCCTCCTCTGTCGAGCAGAAGAGATACATGTTGTTATTGAGAAATGGAAACTAAATTACTTGAATATACCAGGTTTGCTTCATCTAAGGATTTATTTTACCATCTGTATTAGTACCTGTAACTTCCCCAGCTTGCTATCTTGGGTAAAATTAACACTTATACCACTAGAGCGTCTGGATATAAGGTAAGTGAATATAAAAACATCAGTTCTGTCCAAAACGTTCCAGTTTCTATCGCTTGAATCATCAGCATGTGACCTGTTCTGTGCCAATATTAATAACTATTGCTCATGACTTTCAAACAACTCAAACTATTTAAAAATTAATTCTGTTTACAGTGCCTTCTAGAGGAAGTATTTTGTAGAAGTGAATAACTCAAACTGACTAGTGGTTACCCACAAAATATGACTATCCAGTAACAAAATGAATAATTTAGAACTTAGTTGGCAAGGGATAGACATAATGTTGGACAAAATATAAAGTGGAGATCAAATACAGCAACAGGGACCCCTGGGTTCTTTTTCTATTGTACCATACATTTCCTATGCTGCTCTGACAAAAGCAGGCCTAGCCTTTGTCATCCCAAATCCCATTCTTGGCTTTTTTTGCACTGACCTATGACCTGTGGGGGCAACATTCATCTGTCACTCCTAGAAACACTTGTAGCCGTGAGTTGGAGGCCATAGATTATATTCTGACTTTGGTTTTCCCTCTGTAAAAGGGAGATGGCCACCAACTGGTACATGACAAGGTTGTTTGAATTTCCTGGTGTGGGCCAAGGGCTAGTATTCCTTCAGTTGTCACTGAAGGAAAATAACACATCATAGAAAGGCAATGCTAATGCTGGCAGCTCTGTAACCTGAAGTAGATAATGCAGTCACGGACAGAACCAGTGCAGGAAGAGTTTTTGAAGTGCCAAATTGAAAACGTGACTTTGGTCCATAGCTCCAGGAACAATGATGTGTTTGATCATTCTTATGCCAGGCAGGACAAACTGCTGCAGTCTGTGTTACGTGGGTACAGACACCACAATCTCTTCTATCTCTTGCTCTTGCATTTTCATGATTCTCCTACTGACAGATAGGACACAATAACTGTACGGTAGAAAGTAGTTGCCAGAGACACACTGAGGAGTAAATTTGTAGGTGATATTCACTCGCATGGGAGTTTGAATGCTCGGCTAGGATGTGATTTTTAAGCAAGTATCTGTATTGGATGCAGCTGAGATGTGGACAATGAATCCCCAGTATATCACACTCACTTGCAGGTCTAAGCCTGCAATTGCAGAATCACACAACTGTTAGGGTGAAAAGGAATCTCTAGAGACTGTATAGTCTAAATCCCTTGGTCAAAACAGGCTCAACTACAACATGTTGCTCAGGACCATACTCAATTGGGTTTCAATATTTTCAAAGACAGAGACTCACCACCTTGCTGGGCAATCTGTGAAAATCCTGAATTACCCTTTAGTTTAAAAAAAAAAAAAAGTTTCTGATGTTTAAATGAAATTTCTTTTATTTCAGTTTGTGCTCATTGCCTCTTGTCCTTCCACAGGATAGCACTGAGAAGAGTCTGGCTCTATTTTCTTTACACCCAATTTATCAGGTATCCATTCATGCTGTTAAGAACTCCCTCTAATCCTACTCTTACCAAAGTCAAACAATCCCAGCCCTTAGCCTCTCCTACTATGTCAGATGCTCCAATCCATCTGTGATTTTTGTGGCGCTTCCCTGGACTGGCTGAAGTATGCTCACGTCCCTCTTGCAGTGAGAGCCCAGCACTCCAGGTGTGGCTTCACCAGGCTGAGTGAGGAATCACCTTCTTTGACTTACTGGCATGCTCTTCCCTTTTGCAGTGACAACAGCTACCTTTGCTGCAAAAGCACATCTCTACATGTTCAACTTGTTGTCTGCCAGGACATCCATCTGGTGTCCAGTTCCACATTAATGGCTAGCTCCAGCTGTAGCTTTCTTTAGTTTCCTTGATTTAATGGCTTGAGTTTCTCTTTAATACAAAGGTAAACATGCCTGGTCTGTTGTGCATCATGGTCTGTTTCTGTATCAGTGCTATTTAATTATTCAGTAGCACAGGGAGCTCTAAAAAGGCCTCCAGGCTGTTGACCAATTCAGCAGAATGGAGTCAACTGCCTAGAGCTGACAGAACCAGCAGCACATTACTGTGATTTCTGGTGAATCAGGGCAATACCAACCCTCTTGCTATGGCATAAGCTTCATTGGCATCCTAACACTGCAGAATAGCTTGAATAGAGGGAGGAGCTGCTTTTGCTAGTAATTTCATTGTTGTCCTTGCGGATAAAACAATTCTGTGATCTCTACATACATACTTGGGGCACCTCTCAGGCCTACATTTCTTTGCCCTACAGCAGGAAGGAAAATTCACCCTTTCCCTAGTAATTGAGTGAAATTCTACAAAATGCCCAACTGCATTCTCCAAAAGGCAACAAAAATGAACACTGTGTTAACATTCCAAAACCAGGAAATACCCCTACCCAACACTCTACGTCATCACATAACCTAGATTTCAGTTGACAATTTGGGTGTTGTTTTAAATAACAAAATACAACATGTGTTCGCCATTAATCTTCTTGAACATTTGTTTGGCCAGAAACTATCTCTGATCAACTTGCTTATGTAAACAGGTCTGTGCTTCAGACCGAAGTGGTAAAATGTTATTGCAAGGGTGTGCATTGCAGGGAATCTCTCCCTAATGCTAATGAGATTCACTTAATGACAGCCTAAGTATTGGTGTCTGTACTTCCAAGACTTTTATGTTCATTTTAAATTTCTGAGATTAATAAAAAATCTTGCCTCAAAGGAGAAAAGCATAACCTCTAAAAATTTGTCCATACTCTATTTGCAGTTTTAGTATCCAATGTTTTTGCATCTGGTTTGTGAAGAAACAAAAAGCTGTTTCTTCTTTCATTACCAAATGACACATGCATTCTCTGTGGTGGAACACCCTGGAGAGGTTTCCATTCATAATGTAATTTTATACAGATATAGGACCATATAAAAATTAAAGAAAAAAAAAGAGAAAAATAAAGCTTGTTTTATTTAAGGAAAATAAATGGTACATCTAAGTTGTGTCAGCTAGTTCCAGGCACAACTGATATATTTCATTTAGGTTTGCAAATGTAGGCACATAAACTATCAAAATTTTTAATTGCAGAATATTGTTGCAGTAAATTAAAACATGCAATTTCATACAAGCTTTTGCTCTCCACAGTTGGTCTCTTCCTGTCTTTCTGTTTCCGACCAAAACAAGTACATGCAAACAGCTTCAGTCCAGCCAGTCCAAAGGCAGTGTGTGAATGGGGAGCAAGGCTTTCCTGGAGTTGTGATCACTGCAGCTTCTTACTGACTGTGAACTTTGCCCAAAATTTTCTGTCTTCCTGTCTGTATTTATAAAATGTAAAACATATCTAAGAACCAGCCAAGAGCCATATAGTTACTCATGTCTGGAGAAGTTAGGTCTTCACAATCAATAAGAGTGAATGCTTTGATTGCTTGAAGGTTAATCCAAGGCTTTAAACTGTCTGATATGAATTCATGTCCAGATAGAAGGAGCCCCAAGTTTGCAATAAACATAGCCATTAGAAATATTTATCATTGAGTCAAAGCATTGAAGAGGATTAGTCTCAGCTGAGCCAATGCCAGAACACAGTATCTTAACTGCATTATGTATTTTGGACACTGTCCTGAAACACTTCCGAAGATTGTAGAGATAAAGAACTCTTGAGATATGGTTTTGTTTTGCTCTTAAATCCATAATTCAGTTTACCCAGGATGATAATTTTAAGGATTTCTTACAAAGTTCTGCGTTCAGTACCTGGGAAAATGGTACAGAAAAGAGTGTATTAAGAGACATGCAGAGTAATAAGGAAAGTACAAAAGCTAGAGAGGACAGAGTAAGGGAGAGAAAAGACAACTACACTGTCTCTTAATATTTGAAATCCCTGAAGGGATGAGAAGAAAATAGAGTTACTTTTGTAGCTGCAAAAAGAGTTTGGTAGCTTTAGAAAGATGACAGATGGTATAAATGACATGTCTTATTCTCTCTGCTTTTGGCAGAAATTGTACCCCTCAGAAACTGTGCTGCCATTCCACTGCATTTTAATGCTTTCAAATGCATTTGAAAGCTATATCTGCCATTCTGCAGAGCTTATCACTAAAGAATCAGAAATCCTGACAAATTAAATGAGCTGAAGTCAGACCTCCCCTTCCAATTCCAAAATTAATAATGACACCCCTTTTTAATTTGGACTTCAGTCCTAGTATTTGAACTGAACAGTTGTAAGTCTCCAATACAGTTTTTTTTTTTACTTCAGAGCCAAGTACTGCTCTGAAGCCCCACCATCTATTCAGTTTGGCCTGCCACAATGCTGTCATGACAAAGATTCCTTCAGAGATATCATCCCATTTTATCTACAAGTGACTGAGATCCACAGAAGTCTAGATTGGTTGTCTGGAGTTGTTGGAAATTACAAAAGTTCATCTTAGCCTGTTACATAACTTGTTTTGAAAGCAAAATGAAATTAGAAGCAGATAGGTTGGCTCGTATAAAACAGATAGGCTGAATCAACTGTGATAGTGAATACTTAGAGCTATTTGGTCATGCAATGATTACAACAATGAGAAAAATAGGAGGAAATATTTGTAGCTGAAGTCACTACAATGTACCATAAGTAATGTTCATGGAATGTGGTTGTCAGCTTTCTGACGTTGTTTTTCTGAGGGTCACTGAACAGAGGCAGAAGAAAACTGACTGGGGAGAGCTCTTATCATCAGGGATGTCATCCTCAGAGGCATCCATCAGTACACTAACGAACTTCTAATAGAAGCCTGCTCTGGTGCTAAACCTGTATTTTGACTGCATTTATTCAGTGAGAAAAACTCCCTGGGAGCCCTCATTTCCTGAGTCACAGCTTTGGAGCACTATCTGAATAGCTTTAGGCTCACAACCTTAAAGGTGCAGCAAGTAAGGTCTTGAGCAATTATTTTTCAGAATCTGGACAGCTTCAAGGCTCTCTCTTACAATCTGAAAACTCATTCTTCCAGGATTCATCATTTCTACACTTCAAATATATGTAGAAGTTTAAGAATGTAAACAAAGCCAAAGACCTCTGAGTCTGCAGTAAAGATAATTTTCTTTTGATACTGCCAAAATGTAATGTTTAGATTCTGGTATTTTTTATATTTTCCTTTCCGAAACCAACTTCAGATTTCCTGTCCTGCCTTCTGAGGTGATATTGTTTCCTTTTTCCTGTTCACTCCATCACTCTTCAGTTTCCATCCTAAAGAAAATCATGACTGTGAAAAGCTCCACAGTTCAGCAACATGGAATCACAGAATCGTAGAATGTCAAGTGTTGGAAGGGACCTTAAAAATCATCCAGTCCCAGCCCTCAACATTGTGAGAGTGGAATCATCACAAGAAGCCCAGTAAACGGATGTTGTAGAAATGCTCTGAAAGAATCTGGATTGTTTGGAAATAGGATTTTAGCCATGAAAGAAGTTCCCTATAATGGGAGAAGAAGTAAGCTGGGCAATGACCAGTTCAAATTTTTTTTGGGTTTCTCTTACACATGACACATTTTCTTTGTGTTCTGATCTGTCATGGATAAAAGTAAAACTACCATAATCTTCATACCAAGCCTACATCTGGAGGAATGTGTAAGTCTTCTTGTTGCTCTGGATGTTAGTGTTTCAATTGGTGGAGACTTACCACAGATTTATTACATTTCTTTCAGTTTCTGTGTAATTTATGAGGCAACAAAAAGAGTTATATAATTTCAGGAGGGGACTGGATGGAGTATTTACCTAAAATAGTATGGACTTACGCAAAAAAACGAGGTGATGTGAAATACAGACTGAGCCCGAAACTGCTTACAAACAGCTGCAACTGAGGTTTGAAGTGATCAGTACTCAAAGTGGTCTTGATATGAGACACAGAGTAGGGGAAATTAATTTATTTTCTCTTTTGTGCTGGGGGTTATCTGAATTTATTTCACATTTATTCTGTACACAGTACTGGTAGTAAAAATATAAACCTACTTGATGCTGTATCCAAATCCACTGCCAATTCTGAGTATCTTTTGAGTGTTTTAGCTGCAATCTGACTACACATCCAGCTTTGCAAATGGGCCTGTCTCCCCAATGGGCCTCTCATGATCAAACCCAAAACCCTGACTCCAGCTTTCCCTGTTTTGAGGACACTTCCCTGTTAATACCTGAATTTTGCAGCATGAGCTTGCCATGTCTGTCTACTGCTGATAGCAGGCACCTTTTCATTTTCCAGGAGCTGTCTCTGTGCTCAGAGGGAGCAGCCAGATTGTTCTCAAACTATGTTCAGAGTCACACTAGGGAAACACCCTCTTGGAAGCTGCCTGGCTCCTTGTTCCTTCTATCAATCTAAAATGAATGCCATTCAAAGTGCCTCATTCCTCATTGTGTATGCAAAGACCATGGGAACACTTACAAGTCTCTCTCTTTTAGATACTACATACAAAATTGGAGGAAGTAATATTTGGATCTTTCAAGAAAATCTAGTGTGTCAGATTTCTCTGGCAGACATTCCCACTTTGTTTTTCCAAGCTGAGAATCATGGAAGTGCCTTTTCCACTGCTTTCTGCCTCCCTGTCACTCATAAGTAAGGCTGATCATACTTGGAATGAGAGACAAAGCTTAAAAGTGGATGGAAAAACATATCCAGCTGATCCAAAGGGGAACTGTGTCCTCTACCTGCTGCTGTCTTCTTCCACATTTTACCTTCTTTCTGCGGGTTGACTCACTACAGTCTTCTGCCAATTACTTATCTTCTGTTTTCTCTGTGTGCACAGCAAATCTCTGATGCTCATGGGACTGTTCCAAGTTCAATAAAATTTCATTTTCTGAAGATTATAAGATACTTCAAACTCCAGTCAAGATCTGGAGCCAGAGGGAGGTCCAGACTGTATAAATAAAAAGTTGTGCCACAGGCAAGCGACACATATATCTCATTAATAAAGTTCTCAATCTGAAAGTGGTATTTTCTATATGGAAAAAGTAATCTTAACTGACTAGAAACTACTGCTGAAATTTTAACTGGAATTATGCACACAGTCCTGGCTGGCGTAAGCAGAAAATATTTGCACTGATATCCACTGTCCTGACCCACAGATAGAGTTCAAACAAACACTGATTGGAAAATTAAATTAGAAGTAGAGGATATTGTCCTTCATTCTTTGCATTCAGCCTACTCAGATGGCAGAATCTGAAACTTATATGGCATTTTAATTGGTCATAAACAAACACAAAATGATCCAAGGTTGGATCTGAACAGATTTCATACATGAATGTTTAATATTCATAATGCTTGCCAAGATGACTATTCTGAATGTTGAAACTTTGCATGCATTTGCAAAACAAGGAAAGCAACAGAGGTGAGCAGATGAAGCTTAGGCAGAAAATCCCATTAACACACTTCTTGTGCTCCTCTGTGCTGTGCCATATTGAGACATTAAACACCTGAAGTGTTTACTTTTTCACTAGTACTATCAACATTTTTATTTTTCTCTTTAATTTTTCTATCTGTATCTGTGTCCATGCAGGAAGTTAAATCTGGTATGGCAAAGGAATCTAGCACTATGAAAGATGATTCTAGGCTATTTAGCCAAATAGAAAAGTTGGGGAGAAAAATCTCTTTTGGAAAACCTGACACACAAATTTTAAAATTACCATTAATGAAAGCACTTGTTTTGTCCCAGCCAGCAGTATTTAATATAGTGTTTAGTTTAAAAACTTTCTTTGACATTTTAACATATATATACCTTTCAAACAAAATAAAAAGGAAAGAACATACTATCTTTAAATATTCAAATAAAACATGCATGAATGGGATGAAAAAATTGAAATGCTATTTGCCAGCCTCACAAACAGCTCAAAACTGTGATTTCTTGCTTGCTTGCTTTTCTTTAGAGCAAATAATTCTATCCAATCTCAAAATAATCCATAAAGGAATCATTTTAGCCTTCATCAGACCCCTGTTAACACCCGCCCATCTCCAAAAATAACCAGAAGGCATAAATCCAATGTCCATCCCCAAGTCCAATCCCTATCCTATCCCAACAAAACTGGCAATATCACATTTCTCCAGATCCTCCTTTCCAGCCATACTGACATGAATACTAATTAACCTTTCTTTATGTCAAACTTTTACCTCTGTTTTATCAAAACTCAAGTTGAACATGGAGCAACTACTAAAGACCTAAAGCAAATCCCAACTTAAAGTCTTCTCCAGAGTTTTATCCATGCCCCAACTTCTTTCACAGATTACATTCCAGCTCTTCACAACTTAGATGAGCACTGAAATGGAAATTATTGGTCTCACAGAACCCAGGCACAGAACATGCTTCTCAGGCTTTGTTTATGTAAAACACAGCACCAACCATTGCTCCCCTCCCAGCAGAAGCCTTGCTTGCCCACACAGAAACCACACACCCTTCCTAACCATGGCTTCATCCTGCCCTAGAGAACTGCAGGACTCCAGTAATTAAGCTGACCTCTGCAGCCCCTGCTTTCCTGAACTGCAGTTTTAACACTGTCTAAATTTCAAGTACAGAAAGATAACCTCCTTGTTCTAGGTCTCAATGCCCTGCAAGAAACCACACTAATATTTGAAACTACACTAGTATTTGAATTTTGCTTCACAGAATACTAGTTTCAAATCCAGTCCTATTGGTTATCATATCGAAAACCTTGTCAGTGTTTCTCGCCATTCACTACTCACAGGAAGGATCAGCCACAACCTGTCAGGATCCTTTAAGGAAATTTTCTACATTCATCTTTCTTTACCTTAAACACAATGTTAACCAATAAACAAAATAAAACCCGACCACCCCAGACACGAAAAATTAGGTTTCAAGCAGCTCACTACAAGTAGTAGCTCATACATGATTCCCACAGAACTTTGTAGGTCCATCTATTAACTTGCTCTTGTAGCTTCCCCTTTCCTGGACCATAACATTCAAGATCAGGATGTTTTTTTTAAATACAATACCAATAAGTTCTACTGAGTTCATACCACAATGAGTGGCTTCTCTCATATCAAAGTTTGCTGGTTTTCCTTAGCTTTTGAAGAAACTAATGTAAAACCAAGACCGTAACCATCTTTTACTGGACCTGTGATCCTAAGCCACCTAAGAGAATTCCTGACAGTGAATGCTCTTGCATCCTTAGCCCAGTCACTGTTTTCTGTCAAAGGAGGAATTATACATTATTCATTGCCAAGAGTCCTGAAACTGTTGCTGTACTGTTCCTATCTTATCTAGCCAGAAACTATAAATCCTTGCCATCACCAGCCCTCATCCTAGACACACTACACTGACAAGATCCTGCAGTAAATCTATTTGTCCAGCTCTTCCTCTCCTGAACCCTAATCCCCACTGTAGCCATACAGCTCATCCCTCCCACTCCAGAGCATCAGCCATAATTGTAATCTTAACTGTAACCAGTCCTCTCCTCCACAGAATTAATCACCTGCAGATTAATCATCTCTCCACTGCTAGATGGAAAACCTGTGAAATTAGGCTTACAGGGCAGCAAAAATACCAATACAGGAAAATTATCATCCAGTGATATGCTCCTTTTTCTTAATTGTTGCTTGAAAATCAATTTAAATGGTACTGATGTCAGTTTTAACTGGTTTTGTTGAAGAAATAAGTTTTAGTTTTAGTGTAGTTTGTCAATGCTTTTACAAACCAGGGCTAACAGAAAATCTTTATTGGCAGCTTAATAGCAAAAGGAAAAATATATGAAGGCTTCTTCAATATCAGAAACGCTGTGCAAGGACAAACACAGTCTCCAGTAAATGTGCAAATGCTTTACCAGATCTAAACTGTATAGAGCTTTGTAGGATGGGATTTTTATCTTTGTCTTCACTTACATTTGTATGTGTTGGAAGATATTTTTACTTATTGCAAAAAAGATTAAATAAATCTATGAAATCATATTCTCTCTTTTCCTCTGTAAAATTTTCACTCTTCTAATCCCGTGCTAATTTTAATAGTGTGATCCCCATTAATTTTAACAGGTTCTGGAAGATATTGTAAACCAGTGCCTTATAAAACTAACAGCATGACAAAATAACGTTCCAGAATAACATGAACACTTCTCTCTCTATATAAATTTCTTCAACAGCAATTGCCTGGAGTTTTCCACAGGTTTTTCTAATCATATTTCTTCTTTGGTAATCTAAGGTCATTCCCCAAGGGCAGTATTTTGTTCCCCTTCAAGTCAGAGATAAAAATTCTCCTGAGTTTCCTGGGAACAAGAGCATTCTAAAAATAAAAGTCCTTCTCTGATAATCTCTAATGGATGGTTTTTTTGTCAGAAAGCAAACACAACAAAGATAACCTTTTCTTCAGTTCCATTTCTGTCCTTAGCATGTTTAGTGCAAAAACAGCTCAATGATCTGTGAAGGCAGGTTATGTCATCCCATGCTCCCTCTGGATTGCCCTAAGGCAAAATTGTCCCTTTCTAGTGGTGGTTTACAGCTGTTTCTGGGCATTGGTGTAGCACAGGAACCTCCAGATACACAGGGGAAAAGGTTGGTTAGTCTTATACTGCATCACAGCAGGGGCAACTCTTTTCTGAACTCTCAGAATTTCTCATCTGCCCTGGTATACTGCCATGATTACCACAGAAGAGGTTCTAAGTCTGCTCTTAATCCCTGTGAATCCTTACTGAGGATGGGAAGAAATGAGGCTGCCACAGAGGAAGGTAGAACAAAGAACTAAACTTGTATCAAGTTTATTTAGCATACCAAGTATGTAAGTCACAAAATAATTCAAATCATTATACAGATTCAGAAATCAGACCATGCTTGAGCCTCTCTAGCTATGAATTCTTCAGGTCTGTGCAGAGACCCCTAAAAGACTTTGTGACCCAAGCTTTCCAGGAGAGAGGAGAATGTTTAAACTTTCTGGATCTTACTTTAGGTAAAACAATGAGCAATCTGTTGTGATGAATGCTGCCTGTGTGCCGTGTCCTTTTCCTCATCTGCTGTTTACTCTTGCAGTTAAACAAGGCTCTGCAGAACATTTCCTGATGTCTTTTGGAGACTTGTTTGTCGTTCTGCATGAATACATGGCACTGCTGTTACCTTGCTCCATTGGCACTGAGCTGGGTGGCTGTGCTGGGCTCAGCAAACACCACTGGAATTGGAGTGCCACTGTTCACTTGGGTATGTGAGCAGAGTGAGTGACAGAACCAGACAAGCACAACCCACGCCTGTGAAAAGCCACTGTCAACCTGTCTAGAATATCTTTGCAAGAATCTCTGCTTGAATAAATGCTGTCCATCAGGTTGTCTGTTCAGACAGAAGCTGAAAGAGAAAGGGATGTTTGCTTGTTTAGGCATATGTTGCATTTTTCCCGTTTTACTTCTGTTTTGTAGCTGGATTTTTAAAAAGAAAAAAAAATGAAAAAGAAGAAGGAGAATGGGAGGAATTGGGAAGCATTTTCCAGCATACACAGTAATGGCAGAAAGTTTACATAAAACTGATGGATTTACTTGAAGCAACTGCAGTTGAAAGACTGCTTTTAGACACACACACACACACACACACACACACACACACACACACACACACACACATACCAGTTAAGTATTTAATTTTAATACTGACAATTTATTAGTTTGTACAGCTATTACACCTTTCGTTTCTTTAAAGGTTTATTAAAGGTTTATTAAACTATCTCATACTATTTGAGCACTGCTTACACAAGTACTTGTGTTCTTCACCAGTAGAGGACAGCACGAACCCAGCTATTGTCCCAAAAGTTGCTCCACTTTTTTTCCTTCTTTCTTCACCCAACAGCTAAAGCCAATGGAAGTCTCCTCGAACCTTTTTCTCAAGAGGAATAACTGGTCTCCTTACTGAATGTTTTTCAGTGAAATAAAATTTAAGCATATTTTTTATCACTGGCAGAAATCTCTAATGATCAACATACTCACAAAGCTGCTGTTGTGCCTGTTTTCTTCCTTCCAAGATCCCTTTAACTTGGGAGATCCTCTAACATTTCTCCCAGACACAGAAAATACAGAAGTTAAATCATAGGTGAGCCTGACAGGCTGACAGATAAACAACTTGTGTTCTACTGCAGTTGGTAGATGTCACCAGTCTGCAGTTTGCTCTTCTCTTAATGTTGCTTTCCAAGATGGATAGCACATAACTGCATCAGCCTTGAAAAGCACAAAGGAAAACAGGGTGTTTGTCCTAAAACATATTTAACTTACCTTAGACAAATCTGACCCGTTCAGGCAGGTAGAAAGGATCCTGGTAAGGGGATAAGCTGCAGATTCTGCACTGTAGTTCACAGTGGGTAATCACGGGAGGTGGCTGGTTCTTCCTTTCTACCTAGGGATTGACCAGGAGAGCTTACACTTACTGCCTAATTCATAAGATGCAATGAATTGCTCTAAATCTCTCCTTATTTCAGCTTTTGCCTTAATTCTTGTTTGTGCTCCTTAGGCCTACCTCATCCACATGTATGATGTGGGCTCTGGGCTGTCTCTGGCTGCCATGCCTGGCTGGCCCTGTTTGGTTTACTCCAGTAGCATGGGGCTGACACCACTTCTGCCCTCTTGTCCTTGTTATGCTTGGCGTCCAGCTACTGCCCAGTGTTGGAGAACAGCTGGACTTTGCTGTTCCTCACACTCGCCCACCTCACAGTAGCTCAAAATCTGCAGGAAAATGACACACAAAAAACATTTAAGTTTTTCTTTGACTATTGTCTGGGTAGTATTTCTGTATCCCTGCTTATGTGAGTCTCACTTGTCTAAGTTTGTGATTTCTTCTTCAAAGTGAGTGACAAGAATTTTTCCAAGTCAGGCTGCTTTAATGAAAAGATTGTTTTTAAAATAATTCTTTCTTTCAAATGGACTCTTGTGACTTGAAAAAAGCCTACTCCCACTCTTTATACCCAAATTCAAAACTGAAGTCAACATCTTCTAGGAAATGCAGGTTTGGAGTTGCACGTATGCACTATGGCTGGGTATAGATAATGGTGTAGGTATTGTTAGGGAATTATTGAGTTATTTTACTAAAGCTGCTCAACTATGAATATTTAATATGAAATTGCAGGATGATTTCTAACCACCCAAGCTTTAAGTCTGTCAAATGCTCTCCTGTTAGCTGTAGCGGGCAAATTGCTGGCAACAAATTAGACTTTGGCAAAGCTTTGAAGTTTTCGTATGATTGAGGGCACCTAACTCTACATGAGATGAGTGAAAGCCAGGTTAGAATGGGACACAGACAACTGCAAGTTTTATTACACATTTAGTTCAGCTTTGCCTTCTGTAGTTTGGATTTCTGTTGTGAGCTTCTACACAAGGGTATGAAGCACAGCGTTGCCAACTTGGCAAGAAATTATCAAACCCGAAATCTCTTTTGGCTTAAGAAGACTTCTGTTGCTTTGTAAAAAAAATTGAGTTGGTAATAGGACATTTAGGGGAAACCCTTCTGATGGGGCATTGAATTGTTCTCGTGCTCATTCAACAAGCAGAGCCAAGAGCCTGTAGGGCTGTCTGTCTGTACCTGTATTTCTGTCTTCCAGTTTTATACCTACAGCATTTGCCACACCTTCTCCTGCTTCTCTGCAGGCACTCACTATAATGCACTGAGTCTGGTCACCCTCAGCTCTCACAGGGAATTGTCTGTATTAAAACTTGGATTGTAATGTTTGTCTGTGCCACGTTGAGTACACATGTAGCACTCACAGCCACTTTTCCTCAAAGCAGTAAAATTGATATCCATTGAGCAGCTTTTCAAAAATGGTTTTGCAGTTGTTGGGAACAGCATATAATTAAATATCTCTAATTCAGATCCCAAGTCTCTACTACAAAGTGTCTCTTAGTTAACTTCTGAAAAGCTGTCTATTTTCAAGCTCATCTGACTCTTCCTGCATCTTCTAAACTTTACAGAAACACTTCCTTCACAGAAATGCTGTTTCACCCCTGCCGTGTCTCTAGGCCAATGTCTGTTTGCTTACTGAACATTGATGAGCCCTGGGTAGTGCAGTGACAGACAGTGTACATAGAACATGTCCCATTAGCTCCTGAAGAGGGGGGGGAACAAACAACTTGTGTCAGTTTTGAAGTGAAACTGAATTATGGGCGGCCATTTCTTGCCATCCAAACTTCAGAGATCTTGTAGTGTTACTGCAATTGAGGTGTAACAATTTCTGAGAGCTAATTTGTGTACGGATATGGACTTAGAGAGGACTCTGGGTATTGGTTTTAAATAAAAAGTTCTGTTTAACCTGACTTACAAGTTCTCCTTGAGTTCCTACAGGGGAATCTCAATAGACCATGACCTTGCCTTTCAATCCTCCTTTTTCATGATCTCTAAAGCATCTCAAGTGTTGCCTCAGCACTGGTATGGGCAGCAGTAACCGTGAAGATTTCTTTTCAAATGCCCTGTATCCTCTCACATTTTGAGCTGTGTTGGGTGTAGGCCTACCTTACACTTTCTGTAGTCTCTTACCTCCTAAAGGTAATCCTAAGAAGTCATGATAGATCGTACACTATAAGTTATTGATCATGTCAGGCCCACTTAGTCCTCTGATCTTTTCTTAGAGAAATAATAAAGAGCTGGGAAGGGCTATAGATGACTTTAGGGAGGTAGTGAAACCATCAGCAGCTAATACACATTCTAAGGTCTGTTTGGGTTTTGTGAAGATAAAGCAGTACCTGCTCAGCAATTTCCAATGCACTTTACAGTCTGCAATGCAGATTCCAGTCTGCAGCGCTAGCAATTCCTCCTGCTCTGTTAAAGTAACACAGTATGCTTTATTTTGAAAATATGCTGTCTGTGTAATAAAGAGTCTGACTCAATATGAATATTTAGAGACCATATTTCTTGCATTCGGACTGTCTAATTTGGGTGGATGTTTCTGAGGAGATTCCTTTCTCAGCTTTATGCTACCGCCTTCCCAAAAGATGGGAGATAGCTTCTTAAAACCATGAGGGATGATATTAAATTTTTATTACAATACATCCCTCTGCCTGGTGATGGAATCTAGCTGAGAGAAGTGTCTGGAAAGTGCATAGCCTCCCCCAGCTTTGGTTGTCTCAAGCAAACTCTGGGGTGTATTGCAATTCTTATCTGATGCTTCTTAAGGTTTCTGAATTCTTTTGTCTGCAAGTAACAGTATTTAATCTTCTCTTTCGTGACAGATATGCATAATAGAATGGTCTTGGGTTTTTTTCTAGAAAGGAAGACTGCCACAAATTAAATGCTAGGCAAGTAATCATGCATCTATAATGAGCAAGGACACGTACTCAGCAAGTACTTTGGGCTTTATTCTTTTCACAGGAATACCTCTGGTCTTGCTTGAGGCCACCAGGCACCATAGAATTTAGAAGTCTGTGGTATTTCTTGGAGATAGCATTCTTGCACAGAAAGGCAAATCTCTTGTACAACAGATGCTAATCTAAATGTTCTGATGATCAAATGCCCCATAAAACAAATATTTCCATGGGCTATTTGATCAGACTTGACAATAACAACTTTAGATTGAAGGAATAATGCTAATAGTAGCTTTCAAAATTCAAAGCCATATAACTTCCTATATAATAAATAGGAATAGATATCAACCCTTATTATCAGTGCTGCCTGACATGTTTACCCCAACTGCCAAGTTGCAATCTGTTTTACGTAGGCAGTAATCTTTTTTGTTTCCCTTTAATATTAACAGAGTGTTTATTCCTTTACCCTCTTTAAACTCTGCCCAATCACATAGTTGTTCCCTAAAGGAAATTATAGGCTGCAGAGAAATCTGGAGAAATATCTGTGTTTTAATGCTAGCTGTATGTCATCCAGGATCCCACCGGAGATGACATTATTACTTTTCAATGGCAAGAGCCGGTCACATGGGAGGTGATGTTTTTATTATAATCAGCTGCAGAGAACTGGTGAGGGTGAGCTCATCTGCAGCTGAGTATGTTTGAACTTTTGCACCTTTCAGTACCTTTCTGTGAGCAATGAAAACTCTCCAAGTGGGATGTGTTAGGGAGTTAGGTTTCCTGTAAATGCTGAGATCTTAGAAAACGGCCACAGGAAATGAACATTGCAAAATAAAATAAAACTGAAGACTTATGATGTTGATTACTGAAGCAAAGTAGTTTCATCTAGGTTCTGCAGGAAAGGATTATTATGGTTTAAATATCTGATTTGATTTTAGTCTTCCATTCACAGAATTACTCAAAATACTTCTTGAATCTAGGTCATATTACTCAAAGCAGATTCCACTGACACTGCGGCTGGCCATTATGCTGTGAGTCTGCTGGGAGATGCTGCACACCCTTAACTCCTGTCTGAGGCTTCAAAAAGTGGTCTTTTGTCAAAGCCTTGAGAAACATATCACATCTGCTTTCCTGGGACAATTTCCAGACAATATGCATTTAATTGACTTTTGGTGAGGAATAAATGGAAATCTAGTGGCACATCTGGTGCTGCCTTCAAATCAATTTACGGTGGTTGAATAGATTTGACCTGGCAGTCACTCGCACGAAGAACCTGTCATGCAGCTCTTTGTTCACCCCAATAACTAGGATATTAAACAGTGTCTTTTGCCTTAATGCAGATTTTGCTGAAAAAAAGATGACATTTTGCACATGGCTGGGCTTTAAGGCAGTTAATGAAATTAAAGCAAAGAACTCCCAGCACAGTAGGAAACCCAGATAACAGGAACAATTGTTTAGTCAGCACATTTCTGCTCCCACAGGAGCTGAGGCTAATTATCAAAGCCAAGGCATCCAGCATCCAGAGGGGTGAGGAGATGACAGCACAACAGAATTTCTCTGCACAACTGCCCTTGTCAAATTTATTTACACAATGCTTTTGAAACACATTTTCCCAGTGCAGACAGGGAAGTGTAGATAATGGATGTGTGTAGTTATCCTATCAAGTTTTCACAACAATTTGCAGTTTGGAAAGAAGCTTAGGCAGTTTATAAACTGCCATCCATATAGGTTGATCCTGGGTAATTTTGGAAAAGATATATCAAAGGGAAAAAGGAGTTTACAGAGGGAAAGGATTCAAGTCTGGAAATTGTCTCTACACAAAACAGACATTTTCTTTCCCGCACACACACACCCCCTCCGCCTCCCCCCAATTTAAGGAAAAGTAAAATAACATTCCACAGTCATCAAAGCATGTTCTCTTATCACCAAGCTGGCTTTGAGTTAACAGCGTACTTATTGATCTTTCTCTATTTTCTTTACTAAACCAGATCATAAAAGGTGAGAAAGAGCAGTTTTGTCAGAGCACTTTTATGAGTTAAAACCATTATTTTGTGCTTAAGGCATGGGGCCAGATCTTCAAACATCTGGTTCAGATCCTGCTTTTTCCTGTGGGACAAAATATATTTGCATTTCAATTCCCCATCTACAAGGCGGGGATCATGTTGTTTTATTGTTTTACAGAGGTGGTCAGTTCATGGAGTTTATGTGAGTGCCTGCATGGCCCAGTTCACTGAAAATGTGACTTTAAGCTGTGTACAATGGTTGATTACTTAATGTTTTGAGTATCCAGTTCCAGCTCTATCACTGTTTTCTGTGGCTTCAAATTATTTTTTCCAATATTGCCATTCGTAATATGAGAGAAATACTGCTTTCTAACTTCCAATAGCAGTTGTATGAATAAGTTGTTTACAGTGCTTCCAAAAATGTGATGTAAAGATGGAAATTATTTCAGTCACGTGAACTCCATCCACTAAGCTGTCTTTTGCAAAGAGAGTCCTTCCACTGTTTTTTGCTGCTCCTGCTCATAGAGCTACTTCCCTGTTGTTTCCTATACATGAAAAAGTCCATTCAGGCTTCACACATTACTATCTCCCAATTTTCAGATGTACAAATCCAGCTGCAACATCGTGAAAGATGAGAAATGAGTAAATGATGGTTGCAGTCTGATCTTGGCCAGAACTCAGTTAAGATTTTATCTTAACACTGCCTTTGGTGTCCAGGGAAAGGCACTGACCTGTGGGTCATCTTCCAGCTCACGCCTAATTGGAATGCTGGCCCTTGGCCAACAGCCCAGCAGAAAGTCAAGTCCTGAAACGGGAGAAATCTTTGAGTAAGCTCCTGAAATAGGTGCAGTGGTCAGAGGCAATGAAGTCTTTTTACCATCCACTCTGGGATACATCTTTACTTCTCAAGATTTCATTGTTTCTGTATTTTCTTGACAGTTTTCCAGCAAGATTGCAATCTCAGCCTACAAAGCAGCAGAAGATTGATTCTAGCTGAAAATTATCTGTGGTAAACGGACAAGTTTCTGAGGACTCTGCTTTTCTGTAGTGGAGCTGATTGTTCGGAACAAATGCTGCAGACATCTCCTTTGGTCTGATCATTTCTGTTGAGAGTTAGTTGAGGAAAACCCACTGAATTGCTACACAGGACCACAACTTTCCCAAATGCAAATATGCCAATTATCTTGTCCTGCTCTCATATCCTAGGAATTTTTCCTTTTAATCTTTCACGGAAAATCATAGAATCATATTCTCAAAATTACAGATTCAAATGTTTTACAACCTGTTTATAATGCAGTATTTCTGTAAACTGTGTGCTGGTCCTTTTACTGCCTCCTAACTGAAGGAGTGTGGTTTTCTGTGATGAAGGAATTTTTTTCACAGTAATGCAGGAAGGCTCAGCAAATCATGTCAATATCGTTCTTGGGCCAAAAAAAAAAAACCAAAAGGAAAGCAAGAAAGCAGGCTTTTGAGGAAGGATTCAGCTTTTCATTCCAGGATGCTCAGAGCAATACACATTCTACAATTCCAGCCTGTTTCTGATAAACACAGAGCACACTCTGCTTTTTCAGGAGCAAATATTTTCTAGTAATTTATGGTCATGTTTGGATTGATTGAAATGATAAACTAGGTGATTTTAAAAATGCCTGGGATATTAAGAAATTGTACGTGGATCTGGACATACTTTCTCTAGAAGCACATCACATGTTGTGGGGTTCCTCAGGATCATACCCATGGGTACCCCAAAGTTCCTTTTGAGACAAGGAAAGCTGAGAGATTTTTTTCAGGTTTCCCCTCAGACCTGGGAGAATAATTGCTATTATCTTTTTCATGGTGAGTTTTGAAAGAGGATGATCAGATAATACAACACAACTGCTTATGTAAAGCAGAATATAAAGAAAAGATAACAGGGTGCACCAGAGATTGGGAAGGTGTGAATAAGTGCAGTACATGTTCAGTGGGAGACAAAACTCCCTTCTCACCAGTCTAGAAGTGTTTAGTAAACAATCAAATGAGCAGTGTGGGCTGGCTCTAGAAAAACCATCACTTACGAGCTGCACTTCAGTACCAGACAGTTTTTAGAAAGTCATAGAAAGTCACGCCTTTCATCAAACTATCCAGAGAAAAGGTCTGTAATATGCAAACCAGTCTGGGTTTTGCTGGTTCTACCAGCTGGTCTAGAAAAAGGTCACTTCTTTTGTAGCCTATTGTAGCTACAGCAACGCTGCTACATTTTAATGGTCTTGGGTACTCCTGAGTCAGAAAGGATATAAAGGACCAGCTTGTGAAATCTTTAGATCTCCAGCAAAACTCCAGTGGAGTTTCTTTTTATTGACGTGAAGTAAATCAGGCCTTGGTCCTTCTTTAAGACCACTGTTAAAGAGAGTTTCAGAAATTTGTGTCAGACCAGTGATCCAGATAGTTAAATAGATTTGAATGCATATGAGTGGAGATTACAGCAGTGTGGAAGTTTAATTAAAAACTAACACAGTATCTTGAAAGCTGATAAAAAGTAGATCATGTAATAAAATGTGGTGACAAATACTGTGAACAGGCAGGACTTTTACATCAGAAATTCAGTGCAGAGAAGTTAATTCTCAAGCATAGGTCAAATTTCAAGACGCTTCCTGATAACATGGGAAGCAATCTGTGCCTGCATGCAATTCCTCAGTTAGATAATGCATAGGAAACAAAATGATTTAAACTCCCAAGGCATCTGACCCTGTGTGCAGTTGTCTAGAAACAAAATTATGTACAAAATACTCAGATATTATCAGAGCCTTGTGTATATCGTGATTCCATAGCAATGGAATTTGCTGAAGAATTGTGGTCTTGACCCTTGCTTATTATTAGTTACTATATGAAAGGGAATGAGAAGGAATTTGGAAGTTGTCAGGGAAGTCTCTGTGGTGGGCATTTTGCAGACATCTAGTAAATGAACACAGACTCAAGCACAGGAAACTGCACCAGAAGGTGTAAATTACAACACTAGTTGCAATGGCTGTGATTAAAAGAAAAAACAAACCAACCAACTAACAAACACACATACACACACACACAGACACACACACACACACATCCCTGAAAAGAAAAAAATAAAACCCAAGAAAATGGGAGGCGGTAACTTATAAAGTGGGTAATGTTCTAGTCTGTATGAGTATTAAATACCTTTAACAGTGTCAGCCAAGCATCATCAGTGTAGTGAACTATGCTTTAATGTTAGCTGTGAGAAGGATGAGCTCTGATCATCTGGAAGGATGGAAGGCAAATTTGGAAAGGAAAAATTCTCTTTAGAAATTGAACAATTAACCATCTCACTGCAGAGTAATCCTCTAACTTTGATTTCTAGTCATACTCATCCCATAAGCCCAGGCTGCCCCTCTGACCATTACAGAAGTTTGTCATGCAAATGTATTTTCCAATAGCTGAATATGAAAAAAAAAATTATAATGAGTATGAAACTGAAGACCTTCTTTGGACTGTTTGAGCTACTGCTCAAAATAATTTTTTAGAAACTCTTACTCTTCAAAATATAAATGAAAGAGCTGTGAGATTTCTAATATTCCAGAATGTTTCATACTGAGTTCTTAGGTACACATCTAACATGATGATTTTTAATTAATCAGATCTTATGTTCCATTGAAATCTGACTTCTTCTAAAAGATTTATTTTAAATTTCAATTTGAAACTCCCATTTAGCAGGTCTCAGGTTCATTCACACTCCCTTCTGATAATATTTTGTGGTGATAACAGACTGTTCTTTTCTCATTTTATTTTCATTTTGACATCTGTTTGTTGGTTACCTTTATATTGTGCTGCCTCAGCTTGGGAACAGACTATAGAAACAGCAGCCACAGCATCACACCAGGACACCTGTGGAGCCCAAGGAGGGGAAGATGAAGCCAAAAGAGTGGAAGTAACCACTGTTAATCAAGCAGTGTTAATCACCAGCACTCCAGTTCAGTGAGCTTGGCACTGCAGTTTACTAGGGCATGTCTTAGAATTACTTTTCCCATCTCTGCTGGAGCTTTTCTAAGAGTCAGTTTGTGATGTGTGGAAAGTGAATCTGTGGATATGTCCCTGCCTTATTCTTCTAACCATGATTTTAGGAATCCCAGGTTTGACTGATGGTGTTCCAGACTAGCACAGCTCCCTGGAAGAGCCGTCATTGTCCGGCCATGACTCGGTTAGTGTGTGTTTGGGGGACACTTGGCAGCTGTCAAAGTGAACAGAGTCAGGTCAAGAAAGCTAAAACAGGGGCCTGTTGTCTTGGGAAGGCAAAAGCCAAAGGTGCATCCGAAAGCATCAGCAGACCATGATGAGACATAGTCAGAGGATGTTGCAGAATTTCCAAACTCATTCAAAATTGTGCCTAAACACAACCTAGACAAGAACTATTTGAGCCTCACCAGAAGAAGCTGAACTTAGATGAGCACTACAACAAGGAGTGGGGGTTCTACAGAACAATTCAGAGAGGTATTGAGGAGTCAAAGAACAAGTAGTGAATTCACTAGAGCCTGAGGGGAAGCCAAACACTATGTACAGCTTTTCAAGGCCATAGGGAGTGTTTCAAACTGTCTGTATTTAAGGAGATTTCTCAGTCCTAAACAGCAGTGGCAATTTTAAAAGTCTTTTTTCCTCTTTGCTTTTTTGAGGTCCTCAAAGTGCAATAAGCTGTTATGGCAAACAGTCATTTAATAAAAAAATCTACTCACAAGCTGTTGACTGTTCTTTAAAAACATAATTAATCTTCTTGCACCTCTAATATCAGAAGACCAGTTTGGTAACTACCTGCTTTGCTCTTTAGAAATCTTGCTTTACCTCTCCTTTTACCAGCACCATCTTGTGCAATGAACAACAAATTCCTCTTATCTACAACCTTGCCTGTTTGCTCATTTGAACAGCACTCATTTAGCTTCCTTATCCAGATAGTCTCTACATGGATATAGAATCCAGTCTCCTGAGCCACCTAACACCCCATCTCTGAAGGTGTTCTGTGTGTACCTAATCCATATCAAGTTAATTCTTCTAATAATGGTGACCCATTCCAGGAGACATTTTATTATTTTAAGTAAAATTAATTTAATATTTCCGTATCTCTGTTAAAATATCTCATCTCTCAGCTGAACAATACATTTATCTTTTTCATCTTTTCATATCAGTCATATCTCATAGTTAGGCTATCAACCTAACATGCAGGTCATTGTCCCTGCCTTCAAATGAAAAATTGTCAACTTAAATGAGAAATTCTTATTAGTCTTTCTTATTGTAGTTCATCATGTTTCTATTGCTCCTGAGTTATAAATCAATCTTTCTTGTATGATAATCTTTTCCCCCTCCTTATACAATATTTTATCACTATACTGAAAATGCCTACCACTGTGTCAGCAGATTTCATTAATTTGCTCCTATTCTTTGTGGCAAGGCCATCCACAAGAGTGTTTTATAATACTGAGTTCCCTAAACAGTCCTGGAGGATGTCTCTCTCCAATCTTCCTCGAACTCTCAGTGGTAAATCCTCATTCTCTTTTTCCCTTACTCTTCTTGCCAAATGCTCTTGCTATTATCGTACTCATTTATATTCACATAGTCAGGTGATCCCTATGCTATTTCATATCTTTTCCACTTTAATTTATGAACTGTATGAGAATACTTTACAGAAGTCATGATAAATTCACTGTATTTTCTTTCCCTTAAAAAAGCTGATTGCTGTCTAAAACAATGGCAGCAGAATCTGTTTCTTTCATAAACCCAAACTCTATTTTTTCCTATTTTTTGCTACCTTTAAGAATTGTAGAGTATTTTCCTTTGCAACGTGTTCTAAAGCCTTGTATACTATACTAAGTATACAAGTGCATCAACATGTTCTTTCTGTATTCTTTAACACAGAAGTTTGTTTTCTATACACGATGGAAAAAATAGCCCCCATTTTCTTGTGGTGTCTTTCGCAGATAATCATTCATTTCTAATTTACTAACATTGCACAATGATCCATTTTTCAAACAAATAAAGTCTCCTTCCAGCCCCCTTTTATTTTTTTGTCTTTTGATAATTCATACTTTGTTGCTGTTTTTTCTCATCAAGGCAGATTTTTTTCCCTAAGTTTTTGTTTATTTCTAACATATTTTTTCAGATAGCTGTTCAGCCAGTTACAGTATCCCTTCTCGAAGAGTTACAGAGGGTTTTTGCATCTCCTATTTACCAATCCTCCCAAACTTTCTCAGCATTCAGGACTCTGAACTATTCTGTCCACCCTACTTCTCCAAATGGTTCTCTTTCTTTTATAAAATTTCTTCTTTTTTTCCTAACACTCCTTTTTTGTTATTTACAATAATTTAAATTATATTGATCTGATGTAACTCATAATCATCAGAACCAAAATTATGTTATGCTACTGTTGTCCTTTAGCCAGTTGGAGCAAAGACACAGTCCTTACTCAGTAGCACTTTTTCAGTAAATTCTCAAGCTTTTTCCTTCCTAAGCTAAATCAAAAACAATACAACAGAAAAGTAATGAATTTCTTCTATTAGAACAGCACATCTTTCAGTTCATGTGATGGGCACTCTTTTTACCCAGTCTCTGATTTATAGTGATTAAGAGACTGACTCATTCAAGATATAGTCTTTTCTCCACAATGAAAAAACATTTGTGTCAGGTTTTTAAGACACATTTTATCTATTCCAGTGATGCCGACTTTATTCTTTGAGGCTAGAGCTCTGCCCCTTGAATAATCCTGATAATTTCCAATGGAATAAGTTTTGGGCATGGTATTCTGAGAAGACATAAGAGAATCAGGTCTTAAAAAAAAAGGCAGTGAAGGTTACTGCGGGAGGTAAATTTTTAGTGTATTCCAAAGAAGTGTGCTAGCAATTATGAGAAGAAATTCAGGTTAAAAAAAAGGATATCAGGAAAAAATATACTGAGACCAAAATACACTACAGTCTGGAGACATCTTCCAAAGTGAATCTTGAAAGCAGAAAAGTCTTGGACTTCCAAAAGCAGGTTTGACAAAGCAATAGAAAGGGCCTACATTTTTAAGCTGGCTAGCGGAGACTTTTTCCATCTGAAGCTTCTCTGTGTGGTTTCCATGTATCTGTGTTCCCTACCTTCTCTATCCCTGACAGATGTTCTACTCCTCATTAAATAAGGCTCCCTTTACTGACTTTTCCTCAGTTTGCACTCATCATTTAACCCCAGATTTAAATTGCTGCACTGCTTTGATCTATGTTGTTTTAAAAGTGATGTGGGTGCGTCTGGAAATGATGTTTGTTTCTCTGGGTCTTGCATTGGGTGTTGAATGAGGCTCTGTGACTCCAGTATCAGAAGGCTTATATGATTTATTAGAATGACTCCATTATTCAGAGGATTTTAGGGCTAAGGTGCCCACGTTCAAAGTTACATCTTTCCTTCACCATGTTCAGAGCAAGACTCTCTAATGCTTACCGAGCTAGAGAGATAAGAACCTTTACATCATTGGCTAGAAAGAGAAAACTACATCTCGTGTATCAGGAGACAGAGCAAAGGAATGCATCTGTTGTCCTTGAGTCTACACACAGACATGGGTTTGTTTTTACAGAAATCTGCAGAGAAGTCAGCTTTCCCATGGAAGGAAAAATGTCCAGCAAGTTTCCATATAAGAAACTTATAAAATGGCAGTGACTGATCTATTGCACTGAAATTAATTCCAGGTAATTTTTCTCTTTGAGGTACAGTTCCTCTCCATGGCCCAACAAAGGAGGGAAAGGAAGAAAAAAATGCTACCTGCACTTTAACAGTTCTGTGAATGAAAAAACATATGCTTAATCACAGCTTGCAGCCTGTGGATGGGACTCAAAACAAGGTAGTTTTTATTCATTGTGTTTAGTATCACACACTGAAGTTTTGTTGCCTTCTCAGAGGCAAGGCGACCTGGTTCAAGAACAGCACGGTGACCACTCCCTGGTCACTCGGGCCATATGCTCACAGACACCAGTGTGGTGGATGGCAAATGGTGTTTACTGGGGGGCAGCATGGGGTTAATATACCTCAGGGTCACTGTGTCACTTCTGTCTGCTTGTGTCACTATCTGGGTGTTGCTATTTAGCTAAAGGGGGGTCTAAGTAACTTTAACTGCAAGGGAGGTGGAAAAACCTCTTATCTGCCCATACAGCATGAGATCTTTCAAGTGCCTTTCCCTAATCTCCCACATTCC